>JAFEMH010003848.1:0-242283 GCA_022495995.1 Adenophora triphylla var. japonica
GGCCACTGCGGCTCTACGAAGATGTCCGGCATCCATGCTATGCCGCCCGCCTCAGGCCCCTCTAGCTGCGGCTCCCGGCCTCGGCTCTAGGCGGAGACGTCCACGAGAGATGCCTCGAAGGCATGAGGCTCGTACGGCCGGCACACGACGCGAAGACCGGCGGGACATCTTCCCGACGCCATCTTCTTAGCGAGAAGGAGCGCGTCGCCACGTAGCGAGGCGAGTCGATGCATATCGTAGGCTCTCCCGGGACTGCGCAACAAGAAGCCGGCGGCCACGCTTCATCAAATGCGGAGTTATACTCGGCAACAACAAAGAAAAATGCAGAAAAGATGCCAAGATGGAAAAGAGTCGGCATATTATCGCGATCTGTCGGGATCCACTCGGTATGCGGCGGGAGCACTGCTTCCGGAGCGGGTCTGAGACACCCTCGCACTCCTCGATCTACGTCCCGCGGACGTACGTGAAATCCCAGGTCCGGCATCGGAACCTACTGGGGAGCTGCGGGCCAGCCTCTCTCTCCGCGCCGGTCACTGCGGCGTCCTCGGCTTCCTCCTCACGAAGGCCACAGGTCACTCCTCTCCATACAAAATGAACTCCTCGGCGCGGAGCACCTTTGCGAGGTACCTCTCGAAGTCAAGCACGTCCATTGTCCGGGAATCAAGCATCCCCGAAGGGAGGGTCCCTCGGAGCGCGGGGAAGCACACCGGGGCCATGCTTTGCGCCGGAAGACCCGCTCCCAGGATACATGACATCACAAAGTCGAGGCCCGCGGCATCTTCGCGCGGCTGTCACCTCGGGAGCCCCCTCAAACTCATCTCCCCTCATCTTTAGGCACGGGGAACAAGACAAACCCCTGGACGGCTATCTCTCTCCAGCTTGGCTCCACGCACATCCCGAAGTAGGCGATGGTGAGCTTCCCAAGGGTGCAGTCCTCCTCTTCCCTCGCCAAGTCACGAGCCCGGCCCGGCATAGCGGGAGGGTGCGCGGCAGCTTGACCCAGGGATCCACTATCCCACGGGAAGCTCTTTGGAAAACCTCATAAAACCACACTGTGACAAAAAACGAGAGAAGGCTCGGTGCGAGAAAGAGCAATGGAGAAATGACAAAGTTGCTAAATCCAAGAGAAAAATAGCAATAAACTACGTACCTCAGCAAAGTCCAACAGGCCGACGGGCGCGCTCCCAGGCTAAAGCCGGTCCCGAGGAGAAGTAGAGCTCGGCGGCACTGCCTCGCCCCCGAAGCAATGTCGCGGGACCACTATCCCGAATCAGGTCGAAGCTCTCGACGGAAGCAAGGGAGGCTAGCGGTCGCGTAGTTCGAAAACGAAAGTCTCGGACAGCGGTGCATACCACAAGAAGGAGCGCGCCAGGCCCTGCTCTGCATTTGTCACCTGGCCGGTCCCGGATGTAGGCCCAATGCTTGGGCGTGATCTTCGGCTCACGTCCTTCTCTGACATGCCCGAGGCCCTGCGAGGACGAGGCTCAAAGCCCGCGGCCGGCTCGGTCGGCACATCATCGGAGGTCATGTCTCTCCTCGCCTTGCACCGGCCCTCCTTTGAAGGAAAGCCACGTGATCGCGGCCAAATCGGTGGGCGTCACTGTCACCTCGCCACAGGCTCGGGTGGAAGGTGTGGGTGGTATCCGCGAGTACTCGAGATAAACCCGAGGAAGACGCTCTTGTTCTTCCTCGTGTCGAAGAAGAATTTCTTCCGGCCCGGAGTTCTCCGCAGACACACCCCGGAGCGGGGAAGCATAAACCGACCTCAGGGGACTCGGCCCTACCGTCCACGGAAATATCGGGCATCCGTGCCGTAGCTCCTGGCAGCTGACCTCGGCGATCCCACAGGAATCTTCATCCTCTTTGGCCTTCCTAGGCCTTAAGCCAAGCGCATCACTGCGGGTAAACACAGCTAGGTACGTCAATGTCACGATTACTTAATATAAAAGGCACATATAACCCAGTCACAAAACACGGCACATATTGCACATAATTTTCACATACATTATACATATAATTTTTCCGTATGACCGGAGTCACAAAAACACGGCACACAATGCACATATTTCTCACATATATCCCAAGATCCTGAAACACGGCACCTATAATGCACATAATTTTCACATATATCATGCATATAATTTTTCCCACACGAGTCAGATCACCCCAAAAACACGGCCTGACACGCTATGTACACATTTTCTCGAAAAAGAAAAAAAAGGAGGTTAAACCCTACACGACACATTTTCAAAGAAAATCCGTCCCGACCACGGCCCACACTTTCACATATAACTAGTCACAAAACACGGCCCACACATATGCGTAACACGAAAAAATCCGTCCTACACGGCACACACTTTCACAATATAATAGTCACAAAACCGGCACGTGTCACATTTTTCACAAAAATTATCACTTTACACGATAATTTTTCTCATGAAAATGTACATACATAAATAGCATTAGGTACTGAAAACACCAAAAAGCATGCAATTCGCTAGATAGAGCACTTTATTTTCACAAATAAGAGCTAATCTACACATTTACGCACAAAATACACATACCCACAAGATTTTGTACATGTCCATTTTCAACAATTCATCAAAGAATCTCACAAAAAAGGCATAAAATAATAACAAAAAATTCAAAAAAATGCGAAAAACTAAAACCTAGTTCTAGCATTCAAAAAATTGACGAGGGAATCAAAACGGAGCAGATTTCTTACCTCCCAGACGTTCGTGGAGCGACGATTGTGCACCTCCGATTCGGATACAAAACATCAGGGTTCTTCGAAGATGGAGCAGAATCGAAATCCAATTCCTTTGAAGCTCCATCCGTTGCTCGACCACCTCTTGGCTGCGTTGACGACGACTCCTTCGAGATCCCTCGCCATTGCAAGCTATTCAAGCTAAGAAAAATGGAAGATTTTGGACAAAAATGGAGTTTTCTCTCTTTCTCTCTCATTTGGTTCACGAGTTCGCCTTTGGGAAATGGGAAATGAAGGGAGCCTCGGAATTTAAGCCTTGGTCAAAACACAGGGCTGTAAAAAACCAAGATGGTCCGTACGGACCTCTTTCGGACCTCTTTGCAAGGGACGGCCAAATTACTTTCACCGCCACTTATAATCTTTGCCACGGCTGTCCTAAGGCCTTTTCCGGTAAATCCAAGTGCGAGAATGGTCCCTAACCCTTCAATTGAACCACCGGCCGTCGGCGTAAGACCGGTCCTCGCGCCATCGAAACAGCGGCAAGTTCAACCACCGGCCGTCAGTAAGACCGGTCCTCGCCCACTTCAACGAATTCAATCCCGTAGTCAACGTAAGACCCGGACCTCGCCCACTTCAACGGCAATTCAACCACCGGCACAAGGTCGGCGTAAGACCGACTCCGCCCACTTCGAACGGCAATTCAACCACTCGTAGCCGTCAAAGCGTAAGACCCAGGTACCTACGCCCTTCAACCCGGCAAATTCAATCCACAGGCCGTCAGCGTAGACCGGTCCTCGCCCGCCAACGGCAAATCAATCCGGCCCCGTCGGCGTAATACCGGTCCTCGCCAGCGAGCGAGCGGCAATTCCGAATCACCGGGCGTAACACCGGTCCCCGCCCAGCCTTCAAGCTGCAATTCAACCCATTGCCCGAGTCAGCGCCTAAGGCCAGGACTCTACGCCCCACTTCAGCAGGTATTCAATCTCCCGGCCAATTTCAAGACGCAAAGTACCGGTCCCTCGCCCTTTCAACGGCAAATCAATCTCCGTTGTCGCGCTGGAGCCGGCCCTCCTCGCCAGCAACGGCAAATCAATCTCGGCCATCGGCGTAGACCGGCACCTCGCCCGCCACTTCAACGGCAAATCCAACCACCAAGGCGTCGGCGTAAGACCGGTCCTCGCCCACTTCGACGGCAAATCAACCACCGGCCATCAACGTAAGGCCGGTCTCGCCACCAGCTCCAACGGCAATCCACGTAAGACCCGGTCCTCGCCAGCGGCAATTCGACCACCGGCCCGCTCAAGCGGCAATTCAGGAAGGAGCCCGCGCACCTCCCGGCCACGAATATCAAGGCACAAGAGAGACGCCTCCAAGCGGCTCAACGACAACTCGACCAACCCGGAGGTCAGTCGGCTTAACGAGCCATGAAAGGACCCTACAAGGTCACGCATCCCCGGCAATTGGCTTAGTCGGCGATCGGATGTAAGCCCGAACTTCGCCCACTCCAACGGCGGCGCAAGCACCGCGCCATCAGTAAGCCCGAGCTCCTCCCCGATAAGTCGAAAGGGAAGTCATACAAGACTACATATCCCGGACTGACACCGGCTATCATCCTTGCCCGCTCTTCAGCGGCAAAACAAGCACAAGAACGAAAGACCTCCCAGTCTGAGTCCAGGCACGAAGCGCCTCCAAAATGCCAAATGGGGAAGTAATCACCAGCCGTCATCCTTGCCCACTTCAATGGCTGGCAAGCCATAGGCGGCAGTCGTCGTAAGTCCAACCTTCTACTCAACATGCAAAAACACAAGGCATCTACGCCTCTCGAAGCCTGAAGCGGCCCCGCGCCTCCCGCTGCGGCTAGAAGACGATTCAAAGTCCTCGCGCATTACATCAAATAACGGCTAGAAGACGATTCAAAGTCCTCGCGCACTACATCAAGCTGCGGCTAGAAGACGATTCAAAGTCCTCGCACCACATCAAATGAGGCTAGAAGACGATTAGACGATTCAAAGTCCTCTGGGCCGCATTACATCCAACCCGCTAGAAGACGATTCAAAAAGTCCTCGTGGCACCAGCAGCGCCGCGGGATGACGATTCAAAGTCCGTCACGCGTGGCACCAACCGCCTTGGATGACGATTCAAAGTCCTCGTGCGTGGCACCAAGGCCAGCCGCCCGGATTGAAAGTCCTCGCGCGTGGCACCAACCGCCGCCGGCGAGACGATTCAAAGTCCTCGGCGTGGCACCCAACCGCGCACGAGATGACGATTCAAAAGTCCTCCACGTGGCACCAACCGCCGCCGAGATGACGATTGAAGTCCTCCCGGCGTGGCACCCGGCCGCCGCCCAGGATGGCGATTGAAGTCTCGGCGTGGCACAAAGTCCTCCCACGTGGCACCAACGGCCGCCGCCGGAATGACGATTCAAAGTCCTCCCGGCGTGGCACCAACCGCCGCCAGATGACGATTCAAAGTCCTCCGGCGGCACCAACATAATCGAGAGAAGACGATTCAAGTCCTCGCATCTATCTCGGCCGGGGAAGGCCTTAAACCACCGACATTAGGAAAATCGTAAAATTTCCATCCCAGACGCCACCACGTCCTCACAGATTGACCTCGGCGGTCACCACATCTTAGGACACCACCACATCACTTACCCGGCCTCGGCGGTCACCACTGACACTTCGGGGCACCACCACGCCCACATGCGCTCACAAATTCACGACCTCGAACTACGACCGGGCTTGATTCCCGCTTAGGGATACGTAGGAATCCTATCGCGGGGTCCAGCCGTCGACCTATACGGTCACCTAGGACACCACCGCGTCCTCCACATCGACCTATGCGGTCACCCGGGACACCACCGCGCGTCCTCACTTGGCGACCTCGGCGGTCCACACGACACTTCGTGGGGCACCGCCACGCCCGCGTTCACAAAACACTCAATTCCCACACCGAACTACGACCGGGCTTGATTCCCGCCGAGGGGATACGTAGGAATCCTATCACGGTGGTCTGGAAATTGATGACCTAAACGGTCAGCACAAAAGAACACCACCACGTCCTCGCATTGACCCTCACGGGTCACTTCCTCTCCCGGGACGCGATCCAGATTAGGACCACTTATCTTATCGGCGACCCAGCTTCTTTCATAAGTGACGTCGTCGAGGGGCTTACGTAAGTACCCCAACTGGATCACCCCCTTTCAAGCACACGCGAAACACCGCGAGACTCATCAACGCAGTCCGGAGACCTCGGCACTCGAAACCCTCTCAAATCCCTCTCAAAACCCTCTGAGCCCCCAGTGACCCGAACTAAAGGGAGGAGCCTTCACAGGATAAAAGGGACAAAAAGGACCTTTTGGGAATTTTCAGAAATCGGAAAAGCAATTAAGGTCCCGTACGGACCTCTTTGTTTCAATGATTACTAAATCCCCTTAAAGTCCACAATATTCCCTCAAATCCGGAAGAAATGATTACCCAAATGCGGGGTTGGTCGTACGGACCTCAGATAGTTTGCATGCAAGTTAGTCCGTCACGGACCTTCTTGCGAGGGGACATCATCATTTCCAAAATATTCACCATCATTGCATTCCCTCAAATCGAGGAAATCCAAAATTACGGATAACTGTTGAGAAGGTCCGTACGGACCTCTTTGCTCGAAATTTTTACTATAAATAGAGGGCTCCCCCTCCTCATTTTCAAGACACCTCCCTCTTCTCTCTTCCTCCCTTAGCCTTCCTCGGGCTCCCCTCTAAGTCCTCTCGAGGCACTCCAGAGCCCCTTTCGGATCCTTCCGAGGCCTTGAGCTCCCTTGTGGTGCTCAGAAGCCTCCCGAGCGCTCCCGAGACGCTCCCGCGCTGCCGAGGCACTCTCGAGGTACTCTGAGGCCCCTCGTGGTACTCAGAGGCCTTGCACAGTCTTTCCACGGTGTCCAGGCTCTTTCCGAGTCAAGCCGACGATCCCAAACCACGCCAAACTCTGCCCGAGTGACTCCTGCCACCACTGGCGCACGCCCAGAACCTCTGCCCGAGTGACTCCCAGCCACCACAACGCACGCCCGAACCTGCCCGAACGCAGCCTACAACCTCAACTCACGCCGAAACTACGTCGCGGACAACCAGGCATCTCCCGAAGCAATCCTGTCCAGGCAGGAACAGCTACTCAGACCTCAAACACCATTCCCCGGCGGAAGACGGATACGAACCAACATTGGTAAGGCCTCCTTCCTATACTATTTCAATACATTTCCATCTGATGTAGACATCCGATACGACATGCATTTTTAAAAGCACACACACACACACAACATTTAAAGGATATTAGGGGTATCCAGAAAGACTCGTTTACGAGGCTACTCGAGTGAGCTCTAATATTCTAATATTCTCTTCCCTGTGGAGTCATCGACCTCAGAACTCAAAATCTCATCACACAAAAACAGTTTAAAATTATCTTTAAACTGATGCCCTTTTTCAATGTTTTGGGCTTAATAAAAACGGCGTGGCGACTCTACAAATGCGAAAACAAACGGCGAGACACCTCCAACGCGAAAGATGCCAGATGCCGGGGCCGCGAGGCCTGCTCGGATCCGGGCTATTTCACTTCCCCGTGTTCCATTGCTCAAAAAATCGAAGAAATCGAAAGATTTTTGAAGCTTCTAAGGCCAACAATGGCGGAATTGCTGGTTTCTCTCTCCCTGCTCTCGGAATTTTTGAAAAAACTGAATGGGGAAGAGAAAGGGCGTTGGCCCTAATTAATACCCCTGGTTTTCAAACCCTATCCGCGCGGATAGGATTGCAAGGGTCAAAATGACCCTTTTGCCCTTTAAAATTCCAGGACTCTGCAATTCAGTCCCCAACTTGACAGAGTTAACCAAAGATAACCAAAGTCAGCCCCTTGTCAAGAAAATATTCCCCGGCAGTCAAACGTAAGACCGAGTGCCCCGAGAAAGATAACGAGATCCCGTATCTTTCATCAAAATCTTCCCCGACAGTCAAACGTAAGACCGAGTGCCCCGAGAAAGATAACGAGATCCCGTATCTTTCATCAAAATCTTCCCCGGCAGTCAAACGTAAGATCGAGTGCCCTGAGAAAGATAACGAGATCCCGTATCTTTCCTCAAAATTACCCCCGACAGTCAAACGTAAGACCGAGTGCCCCGAGAAAGATAACGAGATCCCGTATATTTCATCAAAATTACCCCTTAGCCAAACGTAAGACCGAAAGGTGCCCCGAGAAAGATAACGAGATCCCGTATCTTTCATCAAAATCTTCCCGGCGGTAGCCAAACGTAAGACCGAGTGCCCTGAGAAAGATAACGAGATCCCGTATCTTTCATCAAAATCATCCAACGGCAGTCAAACGTAAGACCGAAGTCCCCGAGAAAGATAACGGATCCCGTATCTTTCATCAAAATCAAACGGATAAACGTAAGACCGATTTCCCGAGAAAGATAACGAGATCCCGTATCTTTCATCAAAATCACCCCCGGCGATGAAACGTAAGACCGATCTCCCCGAGAAAGATAACGAGATCCCGTATCTTTCATCAAAATCATCCCCGGCAGTCAAACGTAAGACCGATTTCCCCGAGAAAGATAACAAGATCCCGTATCTTTCATCAAAATCAATCTCCGGCAGTCAAACGTAAGATCGAGTGCCCCGAGAAAGATAACGAAATCTCGTATCTTTCATCAAAATCACCCCCGGCAGTCAAACGTAAGACCGATTTCCCAGACGAATACGTCGATTTTCCCAGCCAAAGGCTAACGAAATCCCCAAAGAAAGTTAACGGAATCCCAAAAGCCAACGGAATCTCGAGTAGAACTCGAACTACGAAAGGGCTTGATTCCCACTAGGGATACGTAGGTAGCCTATCATTAGGTCCAGCCCCTCGACCAAAACGGTCACCCTATCCTTCGGCAGCAGACAAAGTCCACCGAAAGGCCATTTCAAATTAAGGTCCGAGGCGCCTAAAAAGCCATCATCATCAAGGTCCGAGGCACCTAAAAAGCCATCATCATCAAGGTTCGAGGCACCTAAAACGCCATCTCCAAGGTTCGAGGCACCTAAAACGCCATCTTCATCAAGGTTCGAGGCACCTAAAACGCCATCTTCATCAAGGTTCGAGGCACCTAAAACGCCATCTTCAAGGTTCGAGGCACCTAAGACGCTATCACTAGAAAGCGATAAATCGCAATCATCCCCGTCAGACCGAAAATGGTCATTCCTATCCCCAGCAGAGCGGATAGCCATCAGACCGAAAATGGTCATCTCTTATCCCCAGCAGAGTTTCTTTCCAAAGAAACGACCGTAGAACTCGCTCATCGAGGTTCGAGGCACCTAAAACGCCATCATCTCCAGGTCAAAGACCCGAACTACGATCGGCTTGATTCCCACCCGGATACGTAGGTAGCCTATCGCTAGGTTCGACCACCCGATCACTCGATCATCCCGCCAAATATGGAGCCTTACTCTTATCGACGACCCCGCTTCCTTCGAAAGCGCCGTCGCCGAGGGGCTACTGTAAGTGCTCCAATTTGAGCTTGTTAGAATTTTCGTTAGGAAATTAACGAAAGTTATAACATTTCTAACAATTCCTAACTATCCTAACTTTCCTAACAAAGTGAGGGTAAAATGGGCATTGTTATTTAAGGTTAAACCTTAAAAAGAATCTTAAAAAGAAAAACAAAAGGAATAAAACCACAAATAGCAATGGCTGGAGACACAAAAGCCCTGTTAATTTGAAATTTCAAAAAGATTATTCCTCTTGTCCAAAGCGAAGAAGCTGCATTTAATGAACAGTGCACGCTGAGGGGATCCATCCGCGCGGACATGTTTGTAATTTCCAGAGGGCTATAAATTGAGCCCTCCAGTCACAAAAATAAGGAGGAACAACACATTTTGCACCGAACCTCTGGCGAAATATAGAGAGAAAACAGTGAGAATTCTTCAAGAATTGTCACCATTTTCTCTCCAATCTTTCCCAACTCATACTCATCCACTCACTCTCATATTAAAGCCCTAAACACTCATACACTCAAGCCAAACACTCAAGAACACAAGGAAGATTGGTAAACCCTCCTCTTCCTAACCCTAAATCTCAACCATGCATGCATCTTCAAACTACAAAATGTAGTTCCTTCATCTTCTTGCTTTAGATCTAAGAAGATCACCATGGAAGACCATCTCCATGGATGATATTCTACAAAGATCAACATTATTTTTAAGCTTTCTTACTTTCTTGCAAAGAAAACTCATTTTCAAAACCCTAAAAACCATTTTCAAGCATAAAATCTTGATTTCAAAGGATAAAATTCCCCTTCCCAAGCAAATGAAATGCTTAGTCCTAATGTACCCCAAGGATGGTTTGGTATAGTTGATTCACCACTAAAATGTCTAGTGATCACTAACCAAAACCTAGGGAAATGGGGATAAGCATGGATGCAAAACCCCCTTTAAAATCATATTTTCTTTCTTGAGAAGTTGCTGTCCAGTAGCAATTTTCTCAGACCTCAGTCCATGGTCTTAATTTTTGGACACAGATGAACTTGGAATTTGGTGTTTACTACAAAACACTTTTTGTAGCCAACATCCAGAGCTTTTCAGAAATATTTTTATTTTATTTTTTGGGTGAGGAAAACTCCTCTTTTCAAATTTTCTTTCAGAGGCTAGTTCATCAGCTTCTGGGAATCCAGATCTCATATCTGAGGTTTCCAGAAGGTTTTGACCCCTCAAATCTTCTCCAAAATGGAAAATTCCTTCGCACAAACTTTATTTAAGGTGTCTAGAACAACTTTCATTTTCTGAGTTTATCCAGATTATGAAGTTTTAAGACCCTTGAATCCATTTCAAAATCAAAGGTCCACTGCCTTTTTCATTCTGGCAGAAATGGCTCTCAACTTCAAAAGGTCTTTTGAGTACCAAATCTCAATCCAAAAATCTTCCAAAAAATCATGGGATCAGTTTAAAGTCTTAAAAAGATATCCCAATTTTTACTTTTCTGAGTTTCAACTTATTTTGGCCAAAACACACACACACACACAAATGATTTTCAGCTTGGAAGACTCGTTTTACGAGGCGCGTCGGGTGCACACTAACGTCCTTCCCGACGCGTAACATGACCTCCGAACCTAAATCTCTGATCTCGGGCTTTTTTTTCAAAGTTTTGGCCCTCAAATATAAAATGGCGTGGCGACTCCGTTTTTCGTTGATTTTTTCTTTTAAACAAAAAAATGGGAAAATTTTCGAAATACGCACATTCATCACAGAGAGGAGCCAAGAAATATGCAGTAGCCAGACAATGACTTTCTTGTAGTGGGGCAAGAAGCCCAGTCAGCATCACAGATGACTCGTATGGTAAATGTAGTAGAAGAAGAATAGAACAACCCTTGACCAGCAGTACCTTTAAGATATTTAACCAACTTTAAGGCTAGATCCCAGTGAGGAACCTTGGGAGAACTCATGAACTGACTGAGAATATGGACACTGTATGATAGATCATGACTGGTAATAATCAAGTAGATTAACTTCCCAACTAATCTCCTATATTGCTCAGGGTTAGAAAAGAGAGCACCATTGTCTGGAGCCATAGAGTGATTTTGTTCCATGGTCAGCTTGGAAGACCTGGCTAACATAAGACCAGTGTCATCAATGATATCCAGAGTGTATTTTCTCTAGTGAATACAAATACCCTTAGTTGACATGGCAATCTCAAGTCCAAGAAAATACTTCAAAGGTCCTAAGTCCTTGATCTTGAACTGAGATAAAAGATAAGCTTTAATTTGAGTTATTGTGTGAGGACATGACCCTGTGACAATAATGTCATCCACATACACCAATAGAACACTGAATGCAGATGTAGTCTTCATGTAAAATAGGGTGTGATCATTTTTGGACCGAGTGAAACCATAGGTAAGCAATGCAATAGATAATTTAGAGAACCATTGCCTAGGAGCTTGCTTTAACTCATACAAAGATTTAACCAACTTGCAGGTCAACTGTTGATTGGGGAACTGTTGGGATATGGATTCAGGCATAGAATACCCCTGAGGAAGACTCATCCAGAAATGCATTTGTGACATCCATTTGATCCAAAGTCCAATGTAAAGCACTAGCTAAGGCAATCAAAATTCTAACTGAAGTCATTTTAGCAACTGGTGCAAACGTTTCAAAATAATCAAGACCTTCAATTTGTGTAAATCCCTTGGCAACCAGCCTTGCTTTGTGCCTATCAAGAGTACCATCTGGCTTAAATTTAAGTTTGTATATCCATTTGCACCCTACAAGCTTTTTATTAGCAGGTAAAGGTTGAACCCGAGCATCAAATGTCTCTTGATCCACATTCTGACTACTGGAAGAAGAAAAGCATTGTGTTGTATGGCTGCTTAATGACATGTCAAAAAACCCAACACCATGTGGTCCAAATCTATCAAGCGATCTCCCTTTGGTTTTTTGTCTTCAAGGACAACGGCCTTTCAAAGTTTTTCACGAAATGTGGGCCGCTCGGTGCTCTCAAGATCCATACTTCCTTCTTCAATAGCCTCCTCGTGAGCACGCTTCTCATACTCTTTCTGACAAAAGTTATGGAATATTGTGGGTGGTAGCGAGACCACGCCACCGGAAAAGGAGGACACTCAAGCATTCCGCAAATGGAAAGCTAAAGCCGGGAAGGCGATGTACGCGCTAAAGATTAGCATTGAAGATGAACTGTTGGAGCATGTCGAATATGCTCAAACTCCGAAGGAGATATGGGAAACGTATGCGGCACTATTTTTGAGGACGAACGAGGCTCTTCTACAGATGCTCGAGAATGAACTAATGTCAACTACACAGAAGGATCTAACTATAAGTCAATACTTTCATAAAGTTAAATCTTTATGTCATGAGATCTCGAAGTTAGATCTAGACTCAAAGATTAATGAGCAACGGATGAAAAGAATAATCATACATGGGTTGAGATCCGTGTTTAAAGGTTTGGTTACGGCAATTCGCGGTTGGGCCACACAACCGTCTCTATTAGAGTTAGAGAGCTTGTTGGCTAGCCAAGAATCGCTAGACAAGCATACATCCAAGTCTTCAACGCCAAAGACAATGGATTCGGAGGAAGCTTTATTCAGCAACCAAAGTCGAGGAAGACAAAAAGAATCCGCTGCGAGGTGGAAAAAGAAAGACGAGATTCAGGACGAGCTAGAAGAACCAAAATTCAAAGAATGCTCTCGTGCAGGGGGAGCTAGGATGAAAAATGAAGATAACTCTCGACTAGACGATTGGAGGCGAAACAACGAATGCTACAACTGTGGTCGCAAAGGGCATTTCTTGAAAAATTGTCCGTTCCGGAAGAAGGTTGTCGAAGGAAATGCGGTCATCAATCAAGATCCATATGATAGTAAAGAAGAATGGAATTTGGAAGCGTCCTTCGCAAATGTAAGTCATAAAGACGATCTAGAAGAAGAAGAATGGTTTGAAGACCATCCATATCTAGTTATCGAGAAAAACTGGATTGATGACGTAGAAAGCGAAGAAGAGATCGACTTCGATGAAGTTCGATGGTTTGAAGATCTAGCGGCCAAGATCAACGTTGGATGTAAGGATAGTCTAGATGACTACGCTTCTACTAAAGCATTAACGAGCTTGGTTGAAGGCAGCTTAGAAGAAGTGAACATTGGAGTGACTGATACAAATTTGGATGCTCCAAAGCTTATGGACAAGGATAAGCCAGAGATTAAGGGGGAGCAATATCAAGAAGACACGAAAGTTGGGAAAGGTGTGTCCGAGAAACTAAAGCTCTCGCCAAGTATTGATGTGTTCAACTTGAGCTCATACGAGACACCAAAAAGTACAAAGACGAGATGCAAATCCGATGAAGACATTTGGTCAAGGCAACTTGGTAATGAGGAAGCCACTCTTTATTATGGAGCTATCAACGAGTCGCATATGGAGTCATATGGTGACATCGAAGAACAACTCAAGACGGAAGCTCTTCAAAGAAAACCATTTGTGAAGTTCAAGAAGAAAGAGTCGGCGTTGAGGGGGAGTGTTGAAATCAACACCGACTCAAATGTCGGGAACTTTTCGGACGCTTCTCAATTATCCCGGTCCATGAGCACAACTCTTGAAGAAGCTGGAAATTCACCTCCACTCTTGAATGATCCATGGCCACCGCCTTTGAAGAAGTGTGTAGAAGCTTCACCAACCACCGTCGCTCCGAAATACTCTAGCGGCGTTGGATTATTTTCTTAACCGACCTAGGCTGCCTATAAATAAGGAAATGGGTTTCCCTAATTTGTGTGCAACTGAGAGAGAGTCCAATCTGAGAATAAGAGTTCAGATTGTAGTCTCCTTAAGGGAGTTATAATCTTGTGCGGTAGAGTCTAACTATTGGTGCATTAAGCACTTGTACCTTGTTCATTGTAAGTATTTGTGAAGTAATAATAATAATAGTGTTTATTATTATTACTTGTATTTCGCCAATTCTGGTACGGAAAAACCAACAGGCCAGCGGTTCTCCAAATATCTTGGCTATCGAGAACTAACATATCTTGTTGAAAAGATGTATCGGCAATCCTGTGAGCCCTACCCAAGCCGGGTACAAAGATGACTCATTGGCCACCACTAGGGAGTCCAACGGAATACCCTCATGGGAATCTCCCCTACATACCAAAGTTCTTTTGACCATAACCTTGTAAAATTAGTTTCATGGTGTAATAGGATAAGCATATTCTTATGGTCAATATGCCCTAATTGAAAATCCGCTTTCAATCCAAACATCAGAAAATACTTGCGTGTTTCATCCATGGGTAGTCGACCTTTGGAGAATTTTCCAATAAGTGTATGGGTTAAAGACTTTGCCAGAGATTTTTTAACCTCCTAAATGAATTTGAGAGCAGTCTCTTCATGATGGGACGAGGCGGCAATCATCAAAATCAAGCATGGAGAAGGTGTTGTGGAATCTTTAAACAAACCAGCAAATGATTTTTCCTTTGAAGGAGAAGGCGACTGAGGATTAGGGTTTTCAAGCGCAACCATAGGATCAGGAGCACCAGAGGACGATGGAGCAGTTGGAGGACCAGGCGACGAGGAAGCCATCACCGGCTACCAGGCTGGGATGTAGCCGGTACGATGCTCACCAGGGCATAAACCCTAGATCACACCTTTTCTCTCTAAGTCGGCTGTTGCCACACTCTCCATATTAACAAATACTCCCTCCATTCCATTACAAAAGGCATAAAAACCCAATTTTGGTGTTACATTACAAAAGGCATAAGCCCAAAAATGAAAGTTTTTTTAATACATGTTTATTCTGCAGCCCACTTGTTATACTAACATAATCTATCTGTTGGTGTAATGCCCTAGGCTTTAGTTATGTTTAACTTAAAACCGTTATGTATCATCTTTATCGTTTAAGTTTATTATTTGATTATTATATATTTTGCATATTTATTGTAATAATCTCCGTCCCTAATTATTAAGTGAATAATTAGTATAAATGTTAATGGATAATCATATAATGATTATATGCATAGAGATGCACATTAAATTTATGGGTACTTGTTAGTGAACAAGTGACAGGACTTGACCCGTATGAGATTTATGTCATGGTCAAATGTCATAATTAAATCTCATATGGTCACTTCATTTAGTCCCTAGACCTGAGATTATTATGACCTTACATATGATGAAAGTTATGTTTGATTTTAGTCAAACAATATCTTAACACGATATTTATAAAGGCTATCTTTGGCATGATCGGATTCATGATGGGAAGGATGATAAGTCAAGATGAAATTTTTCCCTCGAAAGAGAGATGTTTTGCTTGGGCCCCTCGATGAGTGATAATGATGAAAGTGTATGGCCATACCCCAATTCGATTGGATTATCATTATAATCAGTATCGAGAAAGCATTGAACAAATACAAGTTGACCTGGACCTTGACTTGTGTTCAATATAACATCGTGAGACAAAGGGAGAAATGGAAGCTTACCATTGGAAACGTGAACTCTTACGTTATATTAATTGGGTAGACATAATCGCTTGCTAGAGTCCGCTTATATTTTATGAGGGTCGATTTGATCGGACTCATTGCCAACATAATATAATCCTATCGGGTCACACACAATTGAAATGAATTAGTTAAACCAAAGGAAGAAATGATTGAGAGTTCCTGCATATGGCATACTTGGTAGCGCGACAGAACTTGCCAAATGGCACATGTCGCCGCGCGACATAACTTGCCCATTGGCTGTTGGTGGTCGCGCGACAGGTAGTGTTTGAGGCAGTTTTACAGACTGTTTCCTAATACGATTAGAAAACAAATACTTATACTAATGTAGTATAAATATGAGGTCTATAAACCCTAATTGCCTAGCCGAATTTTCTAAAGAAAAAAAACACAACAAAGGTTTCTCATTCTTCTTCCTAAGGTTTAAGGATCTAGCAATCCTCAAGAACCGTTCTTGGTTTATTCTAAAGTGTGAATACTACCAGGGGCGGAGCCAGGGGGCATGGGGGGACACTTGCTCCCCCAGCGGCGGAAGTGCAATGGAATTTTTTTTTTTTGCCCCCCCCCATATTTTTTTGTTATATATAATTAACTTCAAGATTAAAACCAGTGAGTGGTGTGGTTCAGTGGTAGATGAGGTGAAGTTAAATCCTTTGGTGTTTCCTTTCAAACCCATGTTCGAGTCCTGCTACCTACATTTTCAATTAATTTTATTTGTCCTCCATCTTTGCTATTCTCTCTCTCTTTCCATTTCTTTTTCTTAACAGTTTTGTTTTTCTTTTTCTCCTAATTTTCTCACATTTTTTCAATCTTAATTAATTAGTTAGGCTTTTTCCATTTTTTTTTGTTTTTGGTCTTTCTTCCTATTATCCCAAGTTTAATTAGCAAATTTGAATTTCTTTTTTATACGAGTAATATATTTTAATAAATTGTTTGCGTTAAATACATCAACATTATTTCAATCGTTCTTTGAATTACTTACTTTTATCATTTTTGTTAACTTTCTTAATTCTTTACATTTTTAACTAAAATACATTGTATTTCATGGATCCGACCCATTTTTACATGTCTGACCCGAAATTTTTTTTCGGGGTCGCTGCCCCCGAACCCCCGTGTAATCTTGCCCCCCCCCAGACAATTCCTGGCTCCACCCCCTGGATACTACTAGAGGGTCTTCGCTCGTACGACGATCAAGGCCTAGAGTCCAAATTGTCCAAAGCAATCTAAAGATTCAAATCTTGAAAATCGAAGTTTGTGATTCAAAATCACAGTGACAAATTGTTCAATAGCTCAAGAACGGAAAGCAATTAAGGTTGGTAAATTCTATCTCATAGGAATTCAATTTTATTGTATAGAACGGATCTTAGGGCTCTTAGGTTTTGTGTTATTTAGATGCTAATTCCGCTGCGCATGGACCCATAAAACCCAACACTATCAACTGACTATTTTCTATCCCACTTTCTCTCTCCTCCCTCACTTTTAATACTCACAACTTTTACTACACTATATATTTTTCTTAATTTTTGTGCAAAACCCATTTGATGTCTTCTATAATGGGGCGGAGGGAGTACGAAGTACAAAGAATTCTGTTTTACATGCAAAAAGACCAACTGGCATTTTAAACCACTATGCTTTGATTAATCTTTGCTTTTAACCACTTTTATTTTTTTTTATCAGTTTTACCATTCTACTTGGAATACACGTTCGATTTTCCCAGGCACCCTAATTTTGTCCAAAAATGTTAGAAAATTTAACAAAATGTTAAAAAAGTTAACGAAGTATTAGAAAAGTTAACACAAACTAACATGACCTAACAAGATACCCGTTTGAGTCTTATATGAGTCTAACATGGATCATACTCACTCCAACTGCCCCTCTCCTTCAACCCCACATCCTTTTCCCGCACCATTCTTTCACACTCACTTCAACCGCCCCTCCCCCTCCTTTTCCCTCACCTACTACAATAAAAAAGGTCTTTCACAACGTTTTTTAAACGTTGTTATAGGCCTTTCACAACGTTTTAGAAAATGTTGTGATATCCACCGGTGTAATAGGCCCCAGTCTAAGACAACGTTTTTTAAATGTTATAAAAAAGGTTTTGGCAACGTTTTTTAAATGTTGTAAAAAAGTTTTTAACAACGTTAACAGAACGTTGTAATATACAATTACAACATTTTAAAGAAACGTGGTCAAAAGGTACTACAACGTTTTATATAAAAACGTTGTCTATTTGTTTTACTACTTTTTTTTGATAAACGTTGTGAAAAGTAATATTTTTCAAAAAAAAAAATCACCGATTTTCCAAAATTCACCAACTACACCTGCTTCAAAATTTCAATTTACAATTTATTCTACGAATCAATTCCAAATCCAATTTTTACAGAAACAAAATGTAAAAAAAAATATCACAAAAATAGATGTCCTAAACTGTTAATCAAATCAAACCTAATACACGTAATATTTTTTACAACTCAGTAACATCCTGTAACGCTTTCACAACTTTGACCTGATGTTCTTCGTTTCCCTCAACCTAAGATATATAAAATAATATTGATTATGTCAATTAGAACTCTGCTAAAAACGTTGTTATACAATGCACTCATTGACAACGTTTTGCTGGAAAACGTTGTTGTACCTTTTTCCACAACGTTTTTCTGGAAAACGTTGTTGTACAATGCACTCATTGACAACATTTTTTGGAAAACGTTGTTGTACGCTGAACTAAGTCACAACGTTTCTTTGGAAAACGTTGGCACCTCTCCCTTACCACAACAATTTTTTTACAAACGTTGGTGGGACGCCATGTTTGAATTTTTTGGCGAGGAAAATGTTTTGAAAAGTTTTGAGAAAATAGCATAATAAAGTATATGATGGGCTGACATCCCATGCTGTTGGGCTGACATCCCATGCTGTTGGGCTGACATCCCATGCTGTCGGGCTGACATCCCATGCTGTTGGGCTCGCATCCCGAACTGCTCATGTGCCAGAGTTGATAAAGCGGCCCCAAAATTGATAAAGTTGCGACAAGGTTGATAAAGCGGCCCCAAAATTGATAAAGCTGCGACAAAATTGATGAAGTTGTCAGAAAAGTCCTGGTTGAAAAGCCAGGCACAACGGGATCTGCATTGGCAGACTCGGGAGTCCTGGCAGAGGCCTGGCTCAGAAAAGTCCTGGAGATATTGGTTTCAGGCACAACGGGATCTGCGTTGGCAGACTCGGGAGTCCTGGCAGAGGACTGGCTCAGAAAAGTCCTGGTTGAAAAGCATGGCACAACGGGATCTGCGCTTGCGGACTCGGGAGTCCTGGCAGAGGCCTGACTCAGCTCCTAGCCTAGCCTGAGTGGCGAAGCTCCTGCGACCTGGAGATATTGGTTCCAGGCGTGGCGACCTGGAGATAGTGGTTCCAGGCGTCTAGAAAAGTCCCGTCCTTTTTACGGGCGAGATCAGGGGCGGCGACCTGGGGATAGTGGTCTCAGGCGCCAAACCTTTTGACCTGGTGACATTGAGGCGAGATGCCACAGTTTGAAAAGTTTTTGAAAAGTGAAAAGTTTGGCGAGATGCCACGTTTTGGAAAGTTTTTGAAAAGTGAAAAGTTTGGCGAGATGCAACAGTTTGAAAAGTTTTGACAGAAAAGTTCTGACTTTTTAATAGGCATAGAAAAGACCTGGCTTAAAGGTGCTAGGCAAAAGTTGAGCAGCGATGGAGCTAGTTGATTTGGCCAAGTGGTCAAAAGCGCGAGATTTGATTTAAGACGATTTGAGTTTTATTCGGAATGATTGAATGCGGTTTGTTAGTGATGCGGTTTAGCATCAAGTAAGTTTTTGATCAGCGCGGTTCTGATCAGCGCGGTTTTGATTCGCGCAGTTTAATTAGTAAGGTTTTGATCAGCGCGATTCTGATCAGCAAGGTTGTGTTTGTCGCGTTTTAGTTAGCGCGTTTGTGTTTGTTGCGTTTTAGCTAGCGCATTTGTGATGGTTGCGCCTTAGCTAGCGCGTTTGTGATTGTTGCGCCTTAGCTAGCGCGTTTGTGATGGTCGCGCTTTATCTAGCTGTAAGTACCCAAATCTGGCTCATGCCTTCCGGTTAATTTTCCCGACATTTCGGTAAATTTCCCGGTAATTCCCCGGACCTTCCTAGTGTTCCGGAAATGTCCTGGAGCAGTCCCAAATTAAAATTAGGGCTGTAGGGAGCCTTCCTAATTAAGAAAACACGTTTTTCTTAATTAGGGAGAAGGTTCTAGAATAATGCCACCTTGCATGGTTCTAGAATGCTGAGTCATTATGGATAAGACCGCACGGCCTCATTTGCGAAGGGCCTGCAGCCGCACGGCTTCATTAGCCTTATCCAGACTGCCTATAAATAGAGCCCTCCTCTACCCATTTCAACACACACAATATATGAGAAAAAATACACCATACACTCTAAAATACGTGAAGAAACTGCTGGGAATTCAAGAAGAAGAAGAAGGAAGGCCAAGAAGCTACATCCTTCCTCCTTGAAGACCAAAGATCGACCTCTCCTCCTAGCTCCGTCCCGAGAAGCAAAGGAAGTCATTGGTAACCTCGCACGCCCTAACCTTGCATTTTAATTGATATACTTGCTCATTGCATTCATATATCTTGCTTGGGACTTGGTAGCTTAAAGATCACATCTTTATCATCCCCTTCCCCTTTTTGCATGCATTAAGACCTCATTTGTCATAAAAATGTAGTCTTTTTCATAAAGGTGCATCCTTTGCACCTAAAATCCCTATTTTCCAATAAAAATGTTATCTTTATGCATCATTTGCATATAAAGATCAAATCTTTTTCAATAAAAATGCATCCTTTGCATCAAAACCCCCTTTTCTAATGCATCATTTGCATAAAAATGCTATCTTTATGCATCATTTGCATAAAGATCATTTCTTTCAATCAAAAAGCATCATTTGCTATAACCAAAATGTCATCTTTTCATTAAAGAGTCATTTTTATCATGCATTTCCCCTTTTCCCCCTAACCTTGGAACGGACCGGTGTAAAAGTTCTCATCTTTGCATCGTTCCTTCCATTAAAGGTTCATGATTTCTTTAGGAAAAGGATAACCTTGAACCCTATATCTCCAATTATCGCTTAAGAATGAGTATGAAGCCTCTATACGAGCTCGACCGTCTTAAAGCGTAGGATTGATGGGCTAAGGACATTCCTTCCTAAAGAACCT
Source organism: Adenophora triphylla var. japonica (assembly GCA_022495995.1). Taxonomy (NCBI): domain Eukaryota; kingdom Viridiplantae; phylum Streptophyta; class Magnoliopsida; order Asterales; family Campanulaceae; genus Adenophora; species Adenophora triphylla. The sequence continues at coordinate 20,900 of JAFEMH010003848.1, forward strand.
CATCTTTGACCCAAAAGAGAGTCATTCTCTCGATCACGCAAGTCCCGAGGGTCCCGAGGTTTAAAATGCGATGATCATAAGTCATAAGATGAGGACGGGATCATAATCCCAAATACATAAATTCCAAGGAATCCCGAGCGACAACCAACAAATGGTTTGTACGTCCGGAAGATAACTTAAGGACATTCCCCCTTATTTTCAAACACATGCACACAAAGAAAGCACGCAAGCAAACACGATTAATGAAATCTAGGGAGACTTGCTCCGGCAAGGCACTTTGGGTGAACGCCAAACGTTCTTCCCAAGGGGTAACTTAACCTCCGAACCCATAAAACCTTTTTTTCAAAGTTTTGAGGTAATCAAAATGGCGTGGCGACTCCGTTTTTCAAATAACTCGGATGTCTTCAAACTCGCGTGAATTCCAATAAACAAAAATTTGGGGCACACATTCACAGTTTGGCGACTCAGGGGATCATCCCAAAGGAGAAAAGCTTTATTTTCAAAACAAAAGTCGATACTTGGTATATAGGTGGACCCCACTTACCCTTCCTGTATCGCTCCCTAACCCGGGGCTTGGGATAACAAGGTGGTTTAACAATCCCACGTACCAGTATCCCTTTTCGAAAAAAAAAACTTTTGAAAAAAAAAAAATACAAAAAGCTTTTCCCTTTGAGCGGGTTAGACTCCCATCGCCAATTTCATTAATCGTGTTTGCTTTCTTTTACCATGCATTGCATCATTTGCATCTTGGAATCTGTGCATACTTTGAAACGGGAAATAACCCGAAAAATAGCAAAAGGAGTGGAACTGGAAAATTGATCCATGCGGTCGTACGGCTAATCCTCATAGGATTCGACCATACGACCTCGGTGGCAATTCCACCGGGAAAAATCATGGTTAATCTAGCGGTCTAGCGGCTTGGGGCTATTCGGCTCCATGAGCCAGGGCTCCCGAGAAAATTTACGTGCTTATGTGTTGCATTTTCCCCGTCCCGAAAATCATTCCTTTAAAACACATTTATGAAAATCTCTGTTTTAACTCAAAGGAACATTTTTAGGAGACCGCACACTACGCGCACCGATATATCTGTACACTTTTGCACGCACGTCCTTCAAACCCGAGGTGGTTCAGTGCGATCACGGACTGGCCTTACGATGCTCCGGGCGCGCACGGAATCATCCCAACCTCCCCATGGCGGCCGGTGTCGACCCAATGCACGATCCGTGTCACACGTTTCAAAAAACCGTGACTTTTGGTTGGTTTTTGGTCTAGTCCGTGTCATATAGCCCAGTTGCATACCCACGTAAAGGTCAAGCCTTAGCTCATAACGGAAGCCAAGATTTTCGCTCAAGCGAAATTCTGCGAAATTCCGACAAGGATAAATCGGTGGGATCTTGACTCCAGACATTGACTATTGACCTTGACCCGCACGGAATGCATAAGAGTCAAGATCAAGTCTTTGCCAAAATAAAAGATCTTTCGCTCAAGCGAAGCTACTGCCAAAATTCCGACAAGGAAAAATTGGCAAGATCTTGACCGGCATTGACTTCGATTCCGACTACGCGCCTTGCGTATGCAACGAAGTTCAATGTGACCTTTGTGTCATCCGGCTTTTGCCGCCCGACCCATGCCTATTATATTCTTGGACATTACCGAAAGTCAAAAACCGTCATTCGCTCAAGCGAAACTCTGTCGAAGATCCGTCGAGGCAGAGAGACGAGACTTTCCCGGTATTGCCTTGACTATAATCCGCATCGCTCGTGCGTTGAAAGGTCCTATGACCCGCTAGACCCGATAGGAGCGTTCTTTACTCTCGGTCGGTGGGATCCGCGTGCCCTATAGGACCCTCGCCAGCTGTCCACCTGGGAGGTCGAAATACGAGGTGGAATACGAGGGGCTTATAGACGTAGTGACGGAATCCCGATCCGGGATCTAGAGTAGTTGTGAAAAAGAAGGGCGAGAACCCCTTTTCCAACCAAATAGATATTAATAAAAGACATTGTTTTAAGTAAACTTGAAGATTCTAATTTGCATATTGCACAGGCCTTGACCTAAACACCTACCCCGAGTCTAAACCTTTCCTATCCCTTTCCCGGCGAGAAAGAAGTGGGTGAGAACACCGGGTCGGCGACTTGTTAGCGCGAGAATCCTCGGACGGTTCGCGAGAATCCTCGGTTTCATCGGTTCGGAGAGTCGAGAATGACCGATTTGACGAGAAAACGATCTTTGGTTTGGGTAACCGGATGACTAGGGAAGAAGAGCTAACCTTAGCCACTGGAAAACGGTCGTAAGACCCATGAGAGAACAAGAAGCCACGCTCATCGAAGCGCTTCGTCGTCATGGAGTTCAAATAGTGGTCGAGCCCAACGGTTCCTTGGTGATGATAGAAGATGAGCTTCCGAGCGGCCATCTCGGCTCCATCCACCTATAACCAATGCCCTCCTCCATCCTCATACGATCCCTTATCCGGGATTACCCCTCTTCGGTCCTTTCCAACATCTCAAGCCATCGGGATCCCAACACCCTCACCTCCTCAAGTGAGACCTAGCTTTGTCCCCTACCAACGAGAAAGCAAACGCCTCGGCTATCCCGGTTACGCGGCCTCTGCATTACCCCGTGGGATTCACTCCCTCTCCTCGGTATGGGCCATCCCGGGCATTCCCTAGGCCTCAAAATCAGCTCAATGACCCTCTCAATTCATGTCACTGCCACAGCGGATCTTCCACCTCCAACTTTGCCCACGGGACCCCGGAGGTTCCGTATCCTTTTTCCTACTTCGGAAATTATGAGCCTAATTCCTATGCCTCAGGCCGATCTCACGGGAACACGGGACCTGGTCAAGTTTACACTTACTTCCCCTCCAAAGATCCCCAAGCCTTGGTACCGGCTACCACTGTGCCACCCACTGTCCTTCCACCCAAGTCGAGATAAGCCTTCTCCGGAATCGAGCAATCCTAAATCATCCCCCGACTACGACATGGCTTGGCTAAGGGAACAAGTTAGGTCCATGCAAGAGAAGTTTGGGAAATAGACACCAAGAGGACGGCATACCGGATCACTGATCCCAACAAAGTTGTCCCTCTCCCTCCAAAATTCCGAATGCCGAGAAATTGAAAAGTTCAACGGCGGATTGTCCCCGGACTCACATTGAAAGTTACATTCTTGCCATGAGAGCCAAAGATTGTACACGGCAACAAATGGCCGATCATTTTCGGTTATCATTAAAAGGTTCGGCTCTTAGGTGGTTCTGCATGTGAAACCGAGGCCCGAGCTACTTGGGACCAGATCAAAGAAGCGTTCCTAGAAAAGTATAAGGCCAATTTGAATTGGGAAACCAGCGGAATGACCTACGGGGTACCACTACAACGTTCGGATGAGCCGGTAAGTGAATTCTACAAGAGATGGAATTGGAAGCTCGGTGAAATGATGACCCCACTTAATGAAGAGGAACGGATGGAGATCTTCCAATCTTGCACGAAACCTCAACTAAGAGTTCAAATTGGCAATTACTACTATCCCGACCTTCGGGCAATGGTAAATGCCGGCACCAAGTTTGAGAATGCCTTGATATGGCCCCGGCCACGAGGCAGCCGGTTCTTATCGCTACAAAGCACCGGTGTCAAATGCCCCATTGTCACCATAAAAAGGAAAAGAAGTAATTAGGCTGTTAATTACATTCGGAATGAGAAAGCGGGACGGAATGCGAGGCCAGTAGGCTGCAAAGCCAAAGCTCCCTTTCTATACCGTGAAGATTTCGGAATGCCACTAGAAAAGGTCTTCGACGGTTTGGTAGCCCAAGGACTCATCGGACCTTTGGAAAGCTGGAAACCCGAAACCCCGGTATCGAGAATGGACGAGACCAAACACTTGTCGCTTTCACAATTATCATGGCCATAACACTAATGATTGCACCTACACGAAGCTCCCGATCTCTCGCCTAGTTGAAGAAGGCAAGTTAGAACCACCTCGGGGTCCCAATGTGGTCAAGAATCCTCTTCACGCTAACAACCGAGTCAACATGATCGAGTTCGGAGGAACAAATGGAAATGGTTTTGGAAATCCGGCGGTCATAGATATCCTGAAATTCAATGTTCCTTATCTTTGAATTACAAGGGAAATGGAAAGATCGATTAATGCCGCCGCCGTGGAGGGACGGTTTGGACCCATAGTCGGAGCTGATTTCGTTAATGTTGTCGAGCTCGGCCTCTTTTCTACGACATCGAACCCGGTAACCATGGTCAAGATTACGAAAGAAAGGCTCACTTATGAAGGCTGCGAGTTTGAAGTAAAACAAGCCATGATAATGAAAGTCTCTCAGAACCCTTCATTACCCATGGCGAGCATAATGTGTTTGTAATGGCTCTTACTACTCCCGAGGATCATTCCCAACCCCTGTTTGGGAAAAGGTAGAGAGAAGAGTGAACAAGCCGAGAAGACTTGTGGGATGAAGAGAGCTGTATCTCGAATCTTTGAAAGCACAACCGGTCCTCTTGCCCGGAAGTACAAATGGATGAAGTTAAGATCGGAAAGGAGATTACGCCGGATCGGCCGAGTACTTCCTATGGAATTGGTGTCAACAAAGGCAATAATGATCCGCATGAGTGCACAATCAAATGACAACGGCGGCAAGGCTTGCTACTTCCCGGGGCAACGGCAAGAAGGAGTGAGATCCGGTCCAACCCTTGTCGAGTCCCCCTCGAGTCAATAAGTAGTGTAGGGTCCGAGTCGGTGTTGTCTATTCGGTTGAGTCGGGAATCTTGAATTCCGAGTCCTCGAGTCATCCGAAGGCCTCACGCCACGAGGATTATGAAAATGTAATCGATGTCATCTTTCCCCTTATCTTGAATGAAATGACAAATCTTTGATTATCCTCTTATTGCCAACTTAACAAATGATAAATTAACTCAAAACTTAACAACAGTTAATAATGAATCATTTGAACAAGATGCAAACACACTAAACGAACAATACATTAAAGAAATCTTTAAGCGGGTTTCGAGAAAAAGAGGAAAACCGGGCCCAAGTGCCGAGGAGATTTTGATAAGTGTGAACTTGGGTACTATTGAGGAACCTAAAGAGACACGGATTGGAAGCTTCTTCCGGGGTTGAAAGGGACGGACTAATCGAGCTGCTCGGAGAATACGTCGACGTGTTTGCATGGTCATACAAAGATATGCCGGGGGCTAGACAGGTTCGATAGTAGAGCACGGAATCCCTCTAGCACCGAGATGCTAAGCCGGTAAAGCAAAAGCGAGAAAGATCAAGCCAGGAATGGTCTCTACGAGGTCAAAGAAGAAATTGAGAAGCTCTTGCGGGTAGGATTCATCGAGTTATTGAATACCCGACATGGTTGTCCAACATCGTGACCGTAACCAAGGCCGATGGGAAGGTGCTTATTTCTTTGTGTGGATTTCCGAGATCTGAACAAGGCCGGCCCAAAGATGACTACCCTCGCCAAACATAGACATCTGGTGGACTCCTACTTGCCAACTACGAAGTCAAATCCTTCGTTGATGGTTTTGCGAGGCTACAACCCGGATCAAGATGGCCGAGGAAGACCAAGAAAAGACGGCCTTCACCACACCGTGGGAACCTCTTGTTATACGAGTAATGCCATTCGGGCTCAAGAATGCTGGGGCTACTTACCAAAGGGCGGCGACCGCACTTTTCATGACATGATCCACAAGGAGATTGAGGTCTACGTAGACGACATGATAATCCACTCCAAAGGAGAAGGTGGGCGGCACTTTGTTGACCTACGAAAATTCTTTGAGAGGCTGAGACGGCATTCCATGAGACTAAACCACGCCAAATGCACCTTCGGAGTGACAAGGGGAAAAGTGCTCGGGTACATGGTCACGGAGCGAGGTATAGAAGTTGACCCCGAAAGATCAAAGCTATCATGGATATGAGGCCACCTCAAACCCAGGACGAAGTCAAAAGCTTCATGGGTAAATTGCGGTACATTAGCCGTTTCGTCAATCGGTTGACCACTATGTGCGAGCCTATCTTCAAGCTCATGAAGAAGAATGTGGACACGAGAATGGACCGAAGAATGCCAAGATGCCTTTGACCGAGATCAAGGCATACTTAGTACATCCCCGGTACTATGCCCCCACATAGACGAAGCCTCTTACGCTCTATCTCTTTGTCATGAACACGGCGGTTGGGGCTATGCTTGCTCAAGAGAAGAAAGACTCTCGGGTAGAAAATGCCATTTACTTTGTCGGTAGGAAGCTACAGGAGTGAGCTCAATTACTCGGCATGTGAAAAGACTTGTGCGGGAGGCGAGTGCAGGTAGTCGGCAAGTTGAAGCATTATATGCAAGCCCACCCTGTGAACTTGGTCTCGAAAATGGACCCCATCAAGTACATCTTTGACAAGCCTTCCCTCTCGATGCGTTTAGCGAAGTGGTCCTTCTTCTTGGCGAGAATACGACATCAACTATGTGACCGAAAGGCCATCGGGTCAAGCATTGTCGAGATCACCTGGCAAATTTCCCCGATAATGAAGACAAGGGCTGAACCCCAATTTCCGGATGAAGGGATCTTTGCGGTTGAGCCGAAAATAGATGGCGGTTGTTCTTTGACGGAGCCGCTAACAAAAGAGGAAATGGTGTAGGAATGCTATTGGTCGATCCGAAAGATGAGCATACCCCATAGCCCTCAAGTTGAACTTTCTGCCACGAACAATGCCGCCGAGTATGAAGCTTTGCATTCTTTGGTTTGGAGGCTGCCTTAGAAAGAAATGTCAAGGAGCTCGAAGTTTACGGAGACTCGGCCACGATCATCAACCAAGTCTCCAACAAGTGGAAGGCTGTGGACCCTAATCTACAACGGTATCATGCCCATATGGAGGAGTTGGTGGACGGTTCGGAGAAGTGACTTTCCACTACTTGCCGAGGGAAAAGAACGGTCGCGAGATGCCCTAGCTACTCTAGCCTCATTGGTAGAGATCCCCAGGGAAAAGCCATAAAGCCCTTCGAGTGGGTAGAAGAGAAGCCCCGACTTTACATTTGTGAAGTGGACACAGGACTGAGCCTATAAAGGAACCTTGGTACAATCAGTTACCAATTCCTCAAAGACGGAGAGTCGGCTTTCGAGAGACGAAGAAGGTAGACCAAAAGAAGGTATCGGAGCCAAGAGCTTACAAGCCACGAAAAGGTTGGCTTCTCATTATGTCATTCTAGGAGGCAACCTATACAAGAAGCGGTATCAAGGACCACTCCTCTTATGTGTCACTCAAGAAAGAGCCGGAGAGTTGATGACCGAAGTCCACAATGGTCCCTGCGGTCCTCACATGAATGCGAGCCACGATGCAAGTGATCCTCGGAATGGGTTACTCTTGGATCTCCATGGAAACGGCTGCGTTCAACACGTCCGAACTGCGACAAATGCCAGCGGTTTGCCAACCTCAACCATCTCCCACCTCATGACTGTCTTGCATGACGACTCCTTGGCCGTTTGCAACTTGGGGCATTGACGTGATAGGGAAAATATCCCCGGGAGGAAGCAATGGGCACGAGTTCGTGTTGGTAGCCATTGACTACTTCACAAAGTGGGTAGAGGCCAAATCCTACAAGGTCCTCACTTCCAGAAAAGTGGCCCGAGTTCATCAAAGAAAACATGATGTGCGAGATATGGGGTGCCCAAGCGAGATCATTTCGATAATGGGTCACACTTCGAAGGAGGCTGCGATAGGCTGGCTGTCGAGAATTCGAGTTACTCGCCACAAGTCGTCCCCGTACGAGACCTCAAACCAATGGAGCCGTGGAAGGCTGCTAATAAGACACTCGAGCGGATCATCGGGAAGATGGCCACCCGTGGTCGTGATTGGCCCGAAAAGCTGCACCTAGCACTCTGCAGGGCTACGAACGTCTGTCGGAAACGGCCGCGGGAGAAACTCCTTTTGCCACTAACTTACGGGATGGAAGCGGTGTTACCGGTGGAGTTGGAAATCCCGTCATTAAGGGTCCTCTGGAAAACTTGATGTCAATGAAGTGGAATGGTTGCGCGTGGCATGATGAGTTAGCCACCTTGACGAGAGAAGGCTAAAAGCCATGGAACACACCCGAGCCTACCCCGGGAGGCGAATGGCCGGAGCGTTTGATAAAAGGTCAAGGCCGGAGATATCAAAGAGGGCGACTTAGTGTTAGAAAGTAAAGCCCCTACCGAGAGACAACCCCACAGGAAAATGGGAACCCGTCTGGATCGGCCCTTATGTGGTGCGAGAAAATACGTCGGGAGAAGCAATGAAGCTTGCGGACTTGGATGGCAATCCCTTTGTCCACCCGGTCAACGGTGATAAACTCCGAAGATACTATGTCGATAAAAAAAAAAAAAAAGAAAAAGTGCAAAAAGAGTAATACCCGGCTAAATTTGAAAATCCCAAAAAAGGGCGGTCTAGGCAAAAGACGGGGTTGCACATATATAAAAAAAAAAAAGAAAAAGAAAAAAAAAAAAAAAAAAAAAATCTTAGTGCAAAAAGAGTAATGCCCGGCTAATTTGAAAACCCCAAAAAGGGCGGTCTAGGCAAAAGACGAGTGCACATAAAAATTGGTTCACGAGGAATGAACTACGAAGACCTGAGCCCCTTAGCCTTTCTTGTAAAAGGGAACGTAGGCGGCCATATATGGTTCGGTCTAAATAATAAAAAGTACGATTAAGTTTCCATGAAATGCGTCCTAAATAATAAAAAGGACGATTAAGCTTCCATGAAGTGCGTCCTAAATAGTAAAGGGCATTTCAGTTTTCATAAAACGGGTCCCAATCAATAAAGACATTTGAATTTCCATGAAATGTGTCTTGATTAATTTTTAAGATAATATGCCTTGTTCATTACAAGTTAAAAACTTCTTGATGAGTTCAAGCACGGTCTACCTCTTAACTCTCTGCTAACTTTGCTAAAAAGATCTAAAATACAACAAAATGCCTAAATAAACTAATGTGTTTGCAAATGGCAATAAGAGGATCTTGAGAAAAGACTTGTCAGTCGTCATTCGCTGAGTTTTCTTCAGTCTTCTTCCCTTTTCCTCGGCCTCGTCGAGTCTTCTTCCTTTTCTTCTCAATAATGTCGGTATCCCTCATCCCGATCTCTGGTATCCTCGCTGGAGCCTCTACCAACCCCGTGTCAATGAGTGCTCTCTCTATACAAGCACGAGTCCGCACCTCCTCCCTCTGAGCCTCAGTCAAAGGAGCGACCTCGGACAATCTCTTGTACCGAGCCTCCATATCTCTGACCAAGGCACCTGATTGGTTATGGCAACTCGCCTCGGCCTCGGTCTCCCTCGAGTCCTACTCGAGTCACAGTCAGCTCCCAATAAAGCTCGACGTCTATCCTCCAAGATAGCCTGAGTCGCTCCCATCTCCCTCTCGTACCAGTCCAAGTAGACAGTGGTCAAGATGGTGCTCTTCCTGCTCCTGAGGATAGCCCTGGGTGGGAAAGCAGTATGTGTCCAAGCCCTCGAGAAGAAAGAGAAGCTGGCTGGATCTCTCATATCCAATGACACCACCTCCATGGTCCGGATGTCCTCCCAATCACTCAATGGCTCCTGTAAAGCCCCAAACTGCCTGGATACCAAGCGGGGGTATGTAGAAGGACGACCAGCAGAATCCTGGAACCCTCACAAGATAAGACTCCTGAAATATCCTCCTGAGTCCGCAACCTCCAGTATGGTATCCACCAACGGATGTCCGAAGTGGATAGCCTAGCCATCATCGGCTCCCAGCTACCTGTTCCTGCGCCTAGGTGCACCTCTCCAGAAATCACCCAAGGGCACCGAGTCGGCAAAGCCCCGTGCAAAGCCCCGAGCCTCTCCTGCAGCCACAGAGTCAACATAGCCGGACTCCGGACCTCATGAAACGGTCTCCCGAGCCATCCTATCGATCCCATGAAATGTCTCTCCCAAAACCGGCGGGACAATATCCTTCCCAGCCTGCAGTCTCGACCATGTCCAAGAGGCCACTATGACAGATCCCCACGGACTCGGCGGTGAACAAACAGAGAATACGCGAGAGAATGAAAGCATCCATAGCCACCGTGGTCGCAGCCATATCTGGAGACCCAAACCTGCCGGGATATCAGAAAGGTCAATCCTATCCAGGGCTACCATCATCCTCTCAGCCTCTCCCAAAGGAATCTGCAGAAAAGATGCAAGCTTTACCGTCACCGGCACGTCTCCGATCAGCGGCATAGATATATCCTCCGTCTCGGGACCCCCAATCAAGGCTAAAGTCTTCGTGCGTTGGGACAATTTCGTTGTAAGAAAAGCAATAAACATGTCTCCGGACGTCCCAGAACTTTGCTGCGGCTCTCAACAGATCCCAATCGGGCGGGAGATCCCTCAAATGCCATAAAGACTTGATCTTGAAGGAAGAATCAAGCAGTCCCTTGTGATTTTGGAAGTTATGTCTCGCCCAAGATTGAAGACCGGATAGAAAATGGTCTCGCTTCCCCCTTTGCAATCTGACGGGCTTCTCCATCGCAAAGTGTTCAAAGAGGGTGCTTTTCGGTCCAAAATATGCTCTGGGAACAATTGGGACAGGTCTAGAGTGAAAATGAAATGAAATGGCCAAGCCTTGCTTTTATTCAGAAAATAACCAGCTCAGACAGAACTGTTAGCCGCACGGCTTCATTTGCCCTCAAGGCCATGCCGCACGGCTACATTAGCCCTCTGCAGAAAAAAATTCTGCAGCAACCAAAGTTGCTGCCCAAGGGAGTTTTCACCCCACTTTTTCAACCAAAACCTGTACAGAAACATATCCAGAAGCCATTCAAGCATTTATACACCATTATAAATCATTTTGGCCCAGTTTCAGCCCCAATTCCAAGCAAAAAAAAGTCGCCCCAAGGCTCAGATAATATGCAAATTGAAAAAGCATGAATTAGAAAAGCAAATAAAATGTAAATACAATGTTTTCGCCCCATCGGCGCCCAAATAAAGCAAAAAAATAAACAAGTGTGCATAAAAATTGTTCATTGTTTGTTTTCGTTCCAAATCTATTCTAGAGACCTCTTAGGCCTCCGATTCTTCTTCCTCCTCATCGCTGCTCAGCTCGTAAATGCTAGCCTCCCTCATCAAGTCCTCCTGGTCGCTCAAGTCAGACAAATGGACATTATCGTGCCCGTACTCAGCCAGCTGCTCCAGAATGTCAGCGTTGGGTCCCCGCCCCCGAGGCATGGCACTGGAAGAGTACTCCGAGGCCGATGAGGACGCCGCTGTGCCCCCGCCGTGCCGTCTCTTGCGCCCAGGCTCCTGTGCATCCGCTGCCGCCTTCGGGCGCAGGCCGGCTTCCTGAGAAGAGACCGGCACATGTCCTTCCAGCCCCTATTCTGCACTGGACCGGCCTATCGTAAGTGCGAGCTGGAACTGAGAAAAGGAAGAGAAAAATCTCGAGAAAATCTCGAAAATTATTGCAAAAGCGAGAAAATCAAAGCTAAAAAGGGAATAAGACCCTAAGAGTACACTTACAGTGCTATCGGGTGGCAAGGTGTCTTGGGGCTCCCTAGCATCGGGGACAGAGTATCCTCATCCTCCTCGGCACTCCATGGATCACATAGGACAGATGCGCGGGAGGGATCGGCGGGTCGATAGGCTCATCCTCCCCATATCCCTGAGTGACCGCCAGCTTCACTAGCTTCGTGGCGTCCTCGGGCGGCTGCTCCACAAACACGGCGTAGGGGTGTACCCATATCAAAATACTCCTCCTCCGCGGCCACGCGCGCACACTGGTACCTCGCTATCTCATCCTCTGGCCAATCCCTGGGCTGCAGCATCCGTGCTGGAGGATCCTGAGGAGTAATGGCGTCCAATGGAGGGACATGGCCATGCTGCCTCGAGAAGCGGTCCCCCAGATAGATGACATCACAAGTCAGCCCGGTGAGCCACCTCCTCTGCCTCGTCACCTCGATGGCATCTCCCAGCAAAATCTCTGGATACCTGCCCCAGGGGTAGAAGTCCACTCCGTCGTGCCCATCCCTGTTGATGACCGGCCTCACCATTTTGTAATCAAAGGTAATCCGGGTCTTCCCCGTGAATTTATCTCTCGCATCTCCTCTCCAGCGAACCATAGCAGGGAAGATGGTGACATCACTCTGCTGGTTCCAAGGGAAGAACCCGATCACCTCGCAAAACCAGGCCTGCATGTTCAAAACATCAAAAGGTCATTTTCTCTCATAAAAGTCTCAAGACAGGAAAAGAGAAAAGAAAGGAGACTACCTCAAGGGCAAATGAGAAGCAGTCCATGGAAGCAGCCTTGTTCCGACTGTACATGTCCAAAGAGAAGTAGAGCTCCGCCAATCCGGCCTCTCCCCAAGAGACCGTCCCTATCCCATCAACATCCTCCAAAGAGTCGAGGAGGCAAGTCATGGCCAGCGTCCCAGAATTAGCAAAAATGGTGACTGATAGCATCAACCATATGAATGCTCTAGCCAGCTCCTGGCAAATACCTCATTAGCAGCAGAAAATTTCTGCATGCAAGTCTGCCGCCACCTCGACGTTCCGTGTCTCCATCCCCGGCCCCTTGGGAATCAACTCAAACCCTACCAAAGCCTGGAACTCCTCATTGTGATGTGGTCCCTCCAAGTCACGGGCCTCCCGGTGAGCTGTAGGCCGGTAATAGCCAGTGAAATCGGCGGGAGTCACCTATCGGCTCTCCCCACTCGAGGTGAAAGCTATGTGTCTTGTCCCACCGGAACTCGAAAGGGCCTGGACCAAGCCCTTGCTCTTAGAGGTGATGTGGACACCCCTGCCGATGGCCTCTACAAATGCATCCAGGCCGGTAGCCCTCACCAGCTGCTTGGGATTTGCCCCATTCTTCTCAAAATCCGGCATCCTCTGCCAAAGCTTAACTGCAATCTCCGACGGTCCTCTAGACTTGTTCTCCTGTAGACAAGCACATCAAAAAGAAGCGTCAGTCCTTCATATCATTTCAAAAGCATGCATATATTCAAAAGTGCACATATTTTCAAAAGAAAAGCATTCATAAAAGTTTTTCTAGCATATCTTTTGCATCAAAAACGTGTCTTTCATCACTTGAAACGCGTCATTGCTTTCCTAAAGCACAAAATCACAATTTTTTGCACATAAGCATTATTCTTTCAAAAAAAAAAAAAATGGCATGCATGAATCATTTTCAAAATCATGTTTTCTCATTGAAAATCAGAATTTTGACCTAGTTCTAGCACAAGGCAAAAACTCCGTCTCATATTTTGAAAAAAAAATTCTCATTCTTACTTCATTTTGCGAGAAAAAAGTGAGTCATTCTCATAATTTTCATCAAACAAGTTGCGCATTGCATATTCTTAGCCTCATAGGTTGTTCATGCATTTCAAAATCATTCAAAAATCATTCAAAATCCTAAAATTCGGGTCAAGCCCTAAATCATTCAAGATTCAAGCAAAATCATCGGATTTGAGCAAAATAAGAATGCTTACCCCAACCGATCGCGGGTTCGTCGATTTGTGCTCCCTTCTCCCCGGGTAAAGCTCCGATGGAGGCGTAAGGAAGTCATACTTCCTCTCCGTCCGCACGAGCTCCTTCCTCCTCCTTCTCGCGGCCGCCGAGATGTTTCTCCTTGCTTGCCTCGGTATGGGATTGCCCTCCGGATCCATCTCAAATCAAAGGGAAGCAAAAAGGGGTTGAAGAATTTCGAAATTCTCTCTCTCTCTTCTCTCTCTCGGCTGAAGTGGGCGGCAACAAGTGCCCAATGCCCGTTCAAAACCTGATTTTAAATAATCTGGAAAAAACAGGTCTCTAGCCGTACGGCTTCTTTTTCTCCATCTCATGCCGGGCGGCCTCATTAGCTCTGAGCATAAATTACAATCCTGCCCCTGGACCTTCCACCTGGGCATGCAATTTCCGTTATCTTTTAACCAAGATAACATCTTTTCAGAAAATATCCCTTATCTCTTTAGCAATCAAGCTCTATTCCCAATCGCCTCCGTTAATTCTGTTATAACGGGATAACACTAGGTGACAACCTCCGAATTGTCAGAACTCTAAACTTGTGCTACCTCTATCCACGAATAGTGAAGTATGCCCAAGTCATTTCAACTTGTGCTACCTCTATCCGCGAATAGTGAAGTATGCCCAAGTCATTCCAACTTGTGCTACCTCTATCCGCGAATAGTGAAGTATGCCCAAGTCATTCCAACTTGTGCTACCTCTATCCGCGAATAGTGAAGTATGCCCAAGTCATTCCAACTTGTGCTACCTCTATCCGCGAATAGTGAAGTATGCCCAAGTCATTTCAACTTGTGCTACCTCTATCCGCGAATAGTGAAGTATGCCCAAGTCATTTCAACTTGTGCTACCTCTATCCGCGAATAGTGAAGTATGCCCAAGTCATTTCAACTTGTGCTACCTCTATCCGCGAATAGTGAAGTATGCCCAAGTCATTTCAAATTGTGCTACCTCTATCCGCGAATAGTGACGTATGCCCAAGTCATTTCAACTTGTGCTACCACTATCCGCGAATAGTGACGTATGCCCAAATCATTTCAACTTGTGATACCTCTATCCGCGAATAGTGACGTACGCTCAAGTTTCCCAACTTAAGTTACCTCTATCCGTCGTCATAAAGAGATAGCGCCATAAGCTCTAGCTTCATCGTGTGACCTCCGAATTGTCAAAATCTCAAGGATCCTAGACATCGTTCCTAACTATCTAGTGATGCTTGAACTACGATCAAGGCTTGATTCCTCCGGGATACGTAGGTAGCCTTTTATAAAAGGTCCAGCCATTCGACCACTTTGGTCACCCTGTTTCTTTGTCACTCCTCAGTGATAAAGCGCCCCCTCATAAAAGTTCAAATATTCGACCACCGGGTCACTCCTAGCATGTCCCCGGTAGGATCAATTGCTTGACCTCCTAGGTCATTTTCTCTTCTTTTTCCCGGCAAGAGACCAAGTTTCTCTTCTTCCTTCCCCAGCGGATCCTAATCCCGAACTACGGCCTGGCTTGATTCCTCCGGGATACGTAGGTAGCCTTCCAAAAGGTTCAGCCACTCGACCACCTTGGTCTCCCAATCCGTCTCGGCATTCGCCAGATCGGATCCTTTTCTATCGACAACCCCACTCGCCTTGCAAGAGACGTTGCCGAGGGCTTCTGTAAGTACCCAAATCTGGCTCATGCCTTCCTAGGTTAATTTTCCCGACATTTCGGTAAATTTCCCGGTAATTCCCGGACCTTCCTAGTGTTCCGAAATGTCTGGAGCAGTCCCAAATTAAAATTAGGGCTGTAGGGAGCCTTCCTAATTAAGAAAACACGTTTTCTTAATTAGGAGAAGGTTCTAGAATAATGCCACCTTGCATGGTTCTAGAATGCTGAGTCATAATGGATAAGACCGCACGGCCTCATTTGCGAAGGGCTGCTGCAGCCGCACGGCTTCATTAGCCTTATCCAGGGCGCCTATAAATAGAGCCCTCCTCTACCCATTTCAACACACACAATATATGAGAAAAAATACACCATACACTCTGAAATACGTGAAGAAAGCTGGCAGGAATTCAAGAAGAAGAAGAAGGAAGGCCAAGAAGCTACATCCCTCCTCCTTGAAGACCAAAGATCGACCTCTCCTCCTAGCTCCGTCCCGAGAAGCAAAGGAAGTCATTGGTAACCTCGCACGCCCTAACCTTGCATTTTAATTGATATACTTGCTCATTGCATTCATATATCTTGCTTGGGACTTGGTAGCTTAAAGATCACATCTTTATCATCCCCTTCCCCTTTTTGCATGCATTAAGACCTCATTTGTCATAAAAATGTAGTTTTTTTCATAAAGGTGCATCCTTTGCACCTAAAATCCCTATTTTCCAATAAAAATGTTATCTTTATGCATCATTTGCATACAAAGATCAAATCTTTTCAATAAAAATGCATCCTTTGCATCAAAACCCCTTTTCTAATGCATCATTTGCATAAAAATGCTATCTTTATGCATCATTTGCATAAAGATCATTTCTTTCAATCAAAAAGCATCATTTGCTATAACCAAAATGTCATCTTTTCATTAAAGAGTCATTTTTATCATGCATTTCCCCTTTTCCCTAACCTTGGAACGGACCGGTGTAAAAGTTCTCATCTTTGCATCGTTCCTTCCATTAAAGGTTCATGATTTCTTTAGGAAAAGGATAACCTTGAACCCTATATCTCCAATTATCGCTTAAGAATGAGTACGAAGCCTCTATACGAGCTCGACCGTCTTAAAGCGTAGGATTGATGGGCTAAGGACATTCCTTCCTAAAGAACCTCATCTTTGACCCAAAAGAGAGTCATTCTCTCGATCACGCAAGTCCCGAGGGTCCCGAGGTTTAAAATGCGATGATCATAAGTCATAAGATGAGGACGGGATCATAATCCCAAATACATAAATTCCAAGGAATCCCGAGCGACAACCAACAAATGGTTTGTACGTCCGGAAGATAACTTGGGACATTCCCCCCCCTTATTTTCAAACACATGCACACAAAGAAAGCACGCAAGCAAACACGATTAATGAAATCTAGGGAGACTTGCTCCGGCAAGGCACTTTGGGTGAACGCCAAACGTTCTTCCCAAGGGGTAACTTAACCTCCGAACCCATAAAACCTTTTTTTCAAAGTTTTGAGGTAATCAAAATGGCGTGGCGACTCCGTTTTTCAAATAACTCGGATGTCTTCAAACTCGCGTGAATTCCAATAAACAAAAATTTTGGGGCACACATTCACACTAGCGCGTTTGTGATGGTTGCGTTTTAGCTAGCGCGTTTGTGGCTATTGTGTTTTAGCTAGCGCGTTTGTAATTGTCGCTTTTTAGTTAGCACGTGTGCTATTGGCGAGTTTTGTTTTAGGCCAAGTGGGTTTGGCCGCGAGAGTTGGTTTGGGCCAAGTGGGTTTGGCCGCGAGTTTTGGTTTGGGCCAAGTGAGTTTGGCCGCGAGGTTTAGCCCAAATGAGGCTGTGACCTGGATGTATTTTGGTTTTAGAGTTGGTTCAAGAAAGTCCTAGCTTAAAGGTGTCAGGCGCAGATGGACAAGGAATAGTAAGTCGCCCTGAAGCTGAGTAAAGCTGAAGGGCAAGAAGCATAGTTAGGGAGTGAGGCTGCCTAAAGACAAGCCTCACTCTTTTGAAGGGAGTAGTATGTATATAGAGATAAAGGTCGTTAAGTGAATCTTCGATGAACTATCGAAGCAAAAAGATAACTGTCGAAGCAAAAATGGCGACATATTAAAGGTAGAATTTGAAGCAAAATGCAGTAGGAGACATATAAAGTGAGATCAAGGTAGAATAATGAGCGCAAAAAATGAAAATTCAAAGCATGTTAAAGAAAGTAGGCAATATCATTCGAGTTAAAGTTAAGGATAAGTCGCAGATCGCGACGACCGAAGTATGAAAAGCGAAGCTAAAAAACAGAAAAGTAAATTGTTTTAGTATAGACCCAGATCATATTGAATTGTTGAAAAGATGTCAAAAGTCAGAGGGATCGAAGGGTTTTCGGCAGAATTGTCGAAACAAATTGTAGGGAAGGAAAGTTATTCGAAAGTCCAGCGACCAGGGTTCGTGTCGCTGGCATTTATGGATCTGAGCCGTATAATGTTGGCTCTCGTATGATTGGTTTACGCATATTTTACCAGCCAAAAATTTACAGAAATGATTGAAATGGGAAAGAACAAAAGTGCAAAAAGTTGAAGTAAAAGGAGAAGTTGGTAATAAAAGTGTTGAAAAGATCACGAAACGGACCTATGTTCTGTACCGTGAGAGTTGACTCTATGTGATAAGAAATATTTTGTTATGAATATTATTTTACTCCTCAACTCGATCATAAATAATCGAGCTAAGGAGTCGGGGGCTTCTGATGCTACCATGGCAAAATATTATTCCCGTTAAATGTCCTGTCTGCACTCGAGTATATGGTCGTTGGGGGGCCCTATTTTATCAGGATAGGGGGCCCTATTTTATGGTATATAGGGGGTCCACATTTTATGAAAATATAGCCAAAGTTATAATTATGGTTTGGTTCCCCCGTGTTATATTCTATATGCCGCATACTATATGTGTTGTGATCGATGTCGCATATTATGTGTTATATTTCGTATGCCGCGTATTAGATGTTGTGCGTTATATGCTGCATAGTGAGTGCTTATGATTACGATGCTAGCCAAGGTTATGCTTATTGTTGTGGTTCTGGTCCTGGTTCCCACCAATGGCTTGGCCCTAGCATATTATATATTATATACCGAATATTGGTTCCCGCATGACGGATGTCGTTCCCGCATGTCGGATGGAGGTTCCCGTATGACGGGTGTTGGTTGTCGATGTGTCATGTCGCATATCGTAGGTCGCATGACTCATAATGTATGATATTAATGTTATAATGGTTACATGCCGTATATTGTATGTCGCATGTTAATGTTGTGGTGATGGTTTAGGCCAAGGATTATGTTTATGCGGTTATGGATCGATTCCCGCATATGGCTTGGTTCTCGTATGTTGTATGTCGCATGGCGCATGATTTATATTGTATATTGAATGTTAAATGTTGTAGTCTTTTGTTAGACTCCCCTCCATTGCAGGCGTGACACGTAGCCTAGAATGGGGAATATCATGAATGGTGATGTCATTGATGACATCACCCTTGGAATATAAATACTCCCCCCATCTCCATTTGAGAGGTATGTCCCATTTTTTATAAAAGAGCTTCTCTCTCCTCTCTTTCTCTCTCTAAAAGTTAAATATTATGTCAATATATGTTATGAATCGGATTAATGATTCTCACGCCGGAGGGTTTTTGGGGGGAAAATCCCCCCACCCTAACGGTGTTTTCTCTTGTAGGTCCCACATTATTTAGGACCTCGTGGAGCGTGTATTTCCGGTCCGGTCACCGTTGCTACCCCGGTCAGTTCCGTGCAACACATTTTTCTGTGGCGCATCACGGGGAGGTCTATTAGTCTGGACGTTTATAAGGCAGACAAGTGCGAGATGTGTACTTGGGTCGTCAAGGAAAGTGAAATATGCTTGATCGGTCAGGAGAAACCTTACAAGGATTTCTGCTATAGTTGGCAATGAAGTGTTATAGGACTAGTAAAGGTTGAAATAGCTAGTTGGAAAAGACGAGAAGAGTTTCTTGTGTTGCTTGAATAATTTTGACGAGAAATAAGAAAATTATTATGTTTTTGTTTAGTGTATTTAGTTTTGTTTTTTCCTCATTCATTTCTGCTTGTTAGATTTTAAAGAACGGTGGACATAGGAGAAGTTGCTTGATTTCCGAGCCACTTTAAATTGTTTGCGTCTCTATGACTATCGTTAATGCACACACACTCCCAATCACAAAATACTCTTTAAAAAACTGATAAAAGAATTTATCAGTTATAAACAACTGATAAATGCATTTATCAGTTGTTTTAACTCAAAAGGAAAAAAAAAGTAATTTTTTGTAATATCACATATTACATGTATTTTTTTGTAAATGACATCTTTTTGAGATAGTTTTTGGTAAAACTCCTTTTTTTTTTATTCTCCATTTTTTTTTTAAATTTTTGTTTTTTTGTTAATGAATATCTTAAGCTGTTACAATTTCATATAAAAATATAAAAATGGATTTCAGATGTCACTTGAGTTAAAACTCTTTGACTTAAAGTCATGAAAGTTACAGAGAGATAAAAGGATTTCGAACTAAATAAGATTATGTATTGCTTTGAATTTTTGGAAGAGAATTATACAAATTTCTACACAATTAGCTTGAACATTTTTCTTTTTTTATGAAAGTATATAAGCATTTATTTCTTTTAATTTTTGAATTCTGACTTGTCAGGTACCATGCATTGACCACTGAAAAATTATCACACCCGATTGTTAAACCGATTGTTAAACGTAAAATATGAGGAGAAACGCATTTCTCCTTAGCGCTAAGGAGAAACGCATTTCTCCTTATCGGTTTATTAACGGGTTTACTTGAACGTTTAACGCACCGGTTTCTTAACCGGTTTAATTAAAACTCGTTTTCCCTAATTTTAATACCAAAACGAAATCAGTAGCAAGCGAAATTCAGTTGTGAATTTCGCTTGCTACTGATTTTTGCTTTTGTTCCCAGCAAATTTTTGCTTATATCAATATTAGGGTCCTCAGTTACAGCACACACAAAATATATTAAAAAGAATAATGTTATATGAAATCAGTAATTCTAAATCAATATGTCAATAAAGTTAAGAGAAAACCTATTTGTAGCCCAGTTTCAGGATCTGTAGGTTGTTGAATTTGAGATTCTAAATCAATATGAGAATATGATTCTGCAAGAAAAGGCAGTAGTTAGTTAGTTTCAGGATATTCATTTTGAAGGTTTCTGGATATTCATTTTTTGTAGTTTCTAGATATAGCATTGGCCTTGGCCAAGGACATGGCCATATCCCTTGGCCTAGTACATTGCCAGTTTAAAGTTTCTGGATATTCAATTTGATACTTTCTGGATATACATTTTATTGTTTCTGGACATGGTCAATTGTGTGTTTCTGGATATTCAATTTGGTAGTTCTGGATATTCATTTTGAAGGTTTCTGGATACTCATTTTGAATGTTTCTGGATATTCATTTGATGGTTTCTGGATATACATTTGAAGGTTTCTGGATACTCATTTTATAGTTTCTGGACATGGTCAATTGTGTGTTTCTGGATATTCAATTTGGTAGTTCTGGATATTCATTTAATAGTTTCTGGATATTCATTTTGAAGGTTTCTGAATATTCATTTTGAAGGTTTCTGGACATAGAATTGACCAAAGCCATAAGCAATTTCTGGATATGTACCTAACACATTTCTGGATATACATTCAGATACTTCTGGATATCATTTATATAAATATCTGGGTATGGATATAGAGATGGTCATGATATATAAAATATTAACAAGTAAGTTTTATTGAGATCAAACCTGTAGCCTGTAGAATATCGATTTGTGATATTTCTGAATATCTGTCATGTAATTGAGCTTCCATTTATGCTATTGATGGATAGATCCAAAATTACGTACATCAATCTCTGGAAATGTAATATAACAATCGACCTTAGTACAATAAACGTTGATTAAAATTAAAAACAGTAGTTGTTGATTTGGTTCATATTACCTGATTTAATCAATATCGATTTCTGTATTGTTTCTGGATATTCATTTTGATTGAACTGTCCTGCTCGTCTCCATTTGCTGTGATCGTTGTAGTGTGTCTGTGTGTGTATCTACGCAAATATTGAATTTATGTAGGTTTTTGGACAATAGAACCGGTTTAATTCAAATGATTACCGGTTTTTGAATATATTAAAAAACCCGTTTCTCCATACAGTATTGGAGAAACGCGTTTTTCGCCAGACCAACTCATTGTTAAAAGGAACTTGAAGATTTTATGTAACGGGCAGGATTTATATCATATGTTGCTCAATAGATTACCATAATTTGTTGCTATTTTCATTGAACTGCAACCACAAGGGGGAGTTGACCCAACTTATAATGTTTGGATTTTAAAACAAAGGTGATATTGAACAAAGAATATTACTTCCCGATTTTTTTATTTTTTTTTTTAACTTTAACCTTTCATGTTGGCTCTCAATATGTCATAATTTTGCACAAAATCTAGGGAGAAACGCGTTTCTCCATAAGTTATAAGTTATGGAGAAACGGGTCCCGACATGTCGCGCGACAATGAGCTAGATAGCCAGAAACCTATGAAAGTGATATCCGTAAACCTTTCAAAATATCATCCAGAAACCTTCAAAATGTTTCTGGATATACATTTGAAGGTTTCTGGATATCCAGAAACCTTCAATAGCAATTTCTGGATATGCCCTAACACATTTCTGGATATGCACCTAAGAGTTTTCTGGATATGCACCTAACAGTTTCTGGATATACATTTCACATCCTTCTGGCTATCAAATACAAAGCTTCTGGATATCAACTGCAAAGCTTCATTATCAAATGCAAAGCTTCCGGATATCCGTGCTTTTGGTCTTGGCCTTGGGTTTTTTTTCCTGCTATCAAACGTAGTTTCACATGAAAACACGTTTCTCCATAGTTATGGAGAAACGCGTTTCTCAGCAGACGCACTCATAATTTTGACCCCAGTATTTGCCAAATTTTGACTATACTTCCTAATTTCTTTCTTTAAATGAATTCCTATTTCACCACTAGTCAGTTTAATTCCAAAAATAAAAATTATATTGACTTTTTTTTTTTTTTTTTTACAGAAATTAAAGAATTGACTTAAGGAACATTATAAATATTATTCCTTTGTTCTTTATCATAAAATATAGCCTTAGGATTACATTAGATAAAGAAGACATTAACTGAGCCACGAAATTCTTACACTATAAAGGAAGACCTAAAGAAAGAGCTTAATTCAAAGCAAGAACCACAAAATGGCTTCCTTCATCAAGCTAATCGCTATGATGGTTCTTGCATTCCTGATTCCCTCTTATGAATGCCGTCCCAGGCAGCACTTATTCATCACAAATGACTTGGGGGCCAATTTTACCGTGAAAGTTGAATGTAAATCAAAGAATGATGATATTGGTATTCATGTTTTAGCGTACAAAGAATCTTTTTCGTGGAGTTTTCGCACCAACGTTTGGGGGACCACTCGTTTTTACTGCGAATTCTGGTGGGAAAACCATTACGCTAATTTCGATGTCTTTAGGCCAGGATTCTGCGGTACACATTGTTATTGGTCGATCAAACAATCAGACATATGTTTACTTGTTGAAAGGCCAAAGTACTATCCCGAGTGCCATAATTGGACATAATGTTTGTTGGTGACATATACTTTGAGGAGATGATAAAGCAATAAAATGTTGCAGTCACATATATACTGCAAAAATATTTGTAGCATGTCAACATATATACTATAAATTTTGCTTTAATTAGTTTCGTGAAAATTTTGACTTATAAAATCAAATTACGTACATCTTCTATATTTCTGGAGCTTGTTTCAAACACATACAGAGCTGCAGCATGATATTCACCGCAAGTCACTACAACAAAAATGTTTTTTTCGGCGCTTATATAAGTGTCATAAATTTGCGGCACTTTTGAAAAAAAAATGTTGCTAATTTTGAGCACTTTTAAGAACTGCTGCTAATTTCTGGCACTCTGTAGTAAGTATCACTAATTTCGACACTTTTAATTAGCGTCGCTAAATTTCTGACACTTTTTAATAAGTGTCGCTAAATTCGTCACTTTCTTATATGTGCCTTTAATTTCCGGAACCAGTAAATTAAGTGCCGCTAATGACTAGTTTTTTTAGTAGTGAGCTCACTTGTAATTCAGTGGCGGATCTAGAATGTTTTAATAGTGGGTGCACAATTTTCAATATAAAAGTTTAAACTATTTTTTTAAACACGACTAAATTATAATACATGATTTAAAAAATAAGTTAATTATAAGCTTCTGTTATTTTTTAACCAACCATTTTCTTTTTATTATTTACTTGAAATAGTAAGCTTATGTCGTGTGAAGAAATAAAAAAAAATATTTGCATTGTTGTTGTTTTAAAATGATGACATCATTCTGGAAGCATTTATTGAAATTAATTTTGTAACCTATTTCTTATGTTTCGAACTTATTTATTTTTACGAAGAATAAACGATGAAAAACTAATAAATATAAATAAAATTCATTTATTTAAGTTTAAGTTAGCAAAAGAATTCAAAACAAGAATATTTAAAAGAAAAAACCATTTTTCATAATAGAGCCATAGAGGTAAAAATTTTAACTAGAATAACAAATAAAAACTATCTATGATACGATGATAAAAGAATTTAATTAAGATTTCAAAAAAGAGTTCATTTCTCATACTAGAGTATAAAAATAATTTGAAAATTTTGAATCTAGTAGGATTTGAAACCTGATACTAAGTGATAAACTCCAACTGCTTACCAAATGAACTAGTAATATGATCTGTCAACAACAAATGTGAACAATAACTAATCTTATTTGCGGGTGCATTTAGAGAAAGAAATTACAGTGTAAAATGTTATTTTTATTCATCAATTCTTGAAGTATTTATACAGAATTGTAATAAACTTACAACAACTTTCATATATCTGCCTACAACTTTTATAACAGATACTTAACTTCTGTTATTTACGTTTAACTCTACATCCTCAGTATTTGTTGTATTGTCACTCTGCACCCCTGAAGTTGTGATATCTTGAGTGTCAACTTCATTTATAGCTTTATCATCCCCCCTTGATGAAGATCAAGATACGAATTAGTTTAGTTTAATGTAATTTTCGGAATTTTATTTAATTAGGTGATAATATAATGTTTAGAATTAGATTTAGTCAATGTTTTAATGTTTTAGAGGTTTATTTGGTTACTATATAGATTAGGGTTAAATTTAGAAGTATTTGACTTGTTTTTCAAGTCGTAGGAGTCCTATAAAATTAGGTTTATGTGTAATTCCGAAAATCAGTTGTTGATTAATAAAAATTGAATGTTTTCTTGTTCCAACTTGTAGTCTTGATTAATTTCGACTGCTGTTGAAGAATTAATTCGCGTATTGATTAATTTCTACCCGTAATCAATCTTTATTTTCTAAAAGTGATTAAATTCCTTTTGGATGCCGACTCTCCATATCGATTAAATTCTACGAGTGTTGAAGATCGATTACTAGTATTGATTAAATTCTACTAGTATTGATATCTATCCAAGTCTTCCGCTGCATCATTTGGTATCAGAGCCAAAATCAGGGATTCTCGTTTCGGTTGAGGTATCCGTTTATCAATTTTTGTTCTCCTTATATTCTCAAAAAAAAAAAAGTTTGATTTTTCATGGCCTTTCATTGAATCTACGACTATTGATCTTCTCATCGATTGGTCGAAACCTCCAATTTATGATAAGTGTTCTTGCGAAATCTGTCAATTTGACTTGTTTTTCAAGTCGTAGGAGTCCTATAAAATTAGGTTTATGTGTAATTCCGAAAATCAGTTGTTGATTAATAAAAATTGAGTGTTTTCTTGTTCCAACTTGTAGTCTTGATTAATTTCGACTGCTGTTGAAGAATTGATTCGCGTATTGATTAATTTCTACCCGTAATCATCAATCTTTATTTCCTAAAAGTGATTAAATTCCTTTTGGATGCCGACTCTACGTATCGATTAAATTCTACGAGTGTTGATGATCGATTACTAGTATTGATTAAATTCTACTAGTATTGATATCTATCCAAGTCTTCCGCTGCATCACCCCTCCTCAAGGTGAAAGAGCTGAACACGTTCAGAACATTCAGCTTGGCTAATAGAAATTGAAGCTGAGTAGAAGATAGGGCCTTTGTGAAAAGATCAGTAAGCTGCAACTTAGTAGAAACATAAGCAGGCTTAATAACCCCAGATGCGATTTTCTCCCTAATTAAATGACAGTCTATCTCTATGTGTTTAGTACGTTCATGAAACACTGGGTTGGAGGCAATATGTAAGGCTGCTTGGTTGTCAAAAAACAAGGAAGCAGGTGTCAAACCAGTGAAACCAATGTCAACAAGTAGAGAAATAATCCAAGTAGCTTCACAACTGCGAACCCATGCTCCTATATTCAAATTCTCGAACTTCTGGACACTGTTATCTGCTTCTTAGCTTTCCAAGAGACAAGAGAGGAGCCAAGAAATATGCAGTAGCCAGACAATGACTTTCTTGTAGAGGGGCAAAAAGCCCAGTCAGCATCACAGACGACTCGTATGGTAAATGTAGTAGAAGAAGAATAGAACAACCATTGACCAAATAGCATCTTTAAGATATTTAACCAACTTTAAGGCTGGATCCCAGTGGGGAACCTTAGGAGAACTCATGAACTGACTGAGAATATGGACACTGTATGATAGATCATGACTGGTAATAATCAAGTAGATTAACTTCCCAACTAATCTCCTATATTGCTCAGGGTTAGAAAAGAGAGCACCATTGTCTGGAGCCATAGAGTGATTTTGTTCCATGGTCAGCTTGGAAGACCTGGCTAACATAAGACCAGTGTCATCAATGATATCCAGAGTGTATTTTCTCTAGTGAATACAAATACCCTTAGTTGACATGGCAATCTCAAGTCCAAAAAAATACTTCAAAGGTCCTAAGTCCTTGATCTTGAACTGAGATAAAAGATAAGCTTTAATTTGAGTTATTGTGTGAGGACATGACCCTGTGACAATAATGTCATCCACATACACCAATAGAACACTGAATGCAGATGTAGTCTTCATGTAAAATAAGGTGTGATCATTTTTGAACCGAGTGAAACCATAGGTAAGCAATGCAATAGATAATTTAGAGAACCATTGCCTAGGAGCTTGCTTTAACTCATACAAAGATTTATCCAACTTGCAGGTCAAATGTTGATTGGGGAACTGTTGGGATATGGATTCAGGCATAGAATACCCCTGAGGAAGACTCATCCAAAAATGCATTTGTGGCATCCATTTGATCCAAAGTCCAATGTAAAGCACTAGCTAAGGCAATCAAAATTCTAACTGAAGTCATTTTAGCAACTGGTGCAAACGTTTCAAAATAATCAAGACCTTCAATTTGTGTAAATCCCTTGGCAACCAACCTTGCTTTGTGCCTATCAAGAGTACCATCTGGCTTAAATTTAAGTTTGTATATCCATTTGCACCCTACAAGCTTTTTATTAGCAGGTAAAGGTTGAACCCGAGCATCAAATGTCTCTTGATCCACATTCTGACTACTGGAAGAAGAAAAGCATTGTGTTGTATGGCTGCTTAATGACATGTCAAAAAACCCAACACCATGTGGTCCAAATCTATCAAGCGATCTCCCTTTGGTTTCTTGTCTTCAAGGACAACGGCCTTTCAAAGTTTTTCACGAAATGTGGGCCGCTCGGTGCTCTCAAGATCCATACTTCCTTCTTCAATAGCCTCCTCGTGAGCACGCTTCTCATACTCTTTCTGACAAAAAAAATACATTATCCAGAATGGTAGAAAACAATGTTTCTTTAAATAAATAATTTATAGTTTATTAATAGAAAATGCTATTAACAATTACATAAAGGCCCTGGTAATAAGGGTTAATTCATTTTGACCCTGAGCCATCAAGAGCCTCCACAATATGCATATCAATAAACACTGCAACTGCATAAGCCTTATTTCCATGTTTCTTTTTCTTACTTTTTTAAAAAAATATAAATTCAAAATTTCATCAAATAATAACAATATATGAATCAAATAGAGTACTGCTTAATTTACAAATAGAGAGTAAATTAAGTAAATTTACCATACGGTGCCAAGTCTCCCTGAAGTTAATAGATCATCCCGTGTGTACATTCCCCTGCCCTTCTTATGAGTTCCTGTTATTTTTTGCTATTTTTGATTTTTTCTGAAATTTCTCACTTCTCCAACGTGCTTCACTGCACCCACACACTTGCGTGCAATTAGCTGAAGGCAAACCTTCCTTTAGCTACTTTTGTTTTATGTCAAATACTTTATCACTGCATCGCTTAGCAACTAATTTCTTGAAAGCCTTCTCTATCTGAATCTCTGAGAACTCGGGACATGAATATTTGTGCTAAAAAATAGTAAAAGTAGTTAAATTAATAGGGACCAAGATACTTGTTACTAATTTATTATTAAACATATAGATGAACAAGGAACTGGTCTAGAAACTTTACAAAAAATGGACATAATTTAGGTTTGAGTTAACTACGGAGATGGGAAGGCGAAATGACTTCAAATTCCTACTCTTCACCACAACAATTTTGCTGGTAAAAAAAACAGCATTGGCTAATTGGAGCATCTGATGTATTTCCACTTGGCCGTGTCGACATGGATGTTGTGATTTGCTATGGACAGGACTTCTAATTTGGTCCACCCAAAAGACTTTTGGGTACAGATCTCTTAGTTTGGTCCACTCATATGGTCTTTTGGACAGGTCTTTTAGGTGTCCATATCCACAAGTCTTTTTTTTCAGCTCGTAGGAGATAAAAACAAAACTAATAAGATTACTAGTTTAAGTCTTCGGTTGGCTAATTGGAGCATCTGATGTATTTCAACTTGCCCGTGTCGACATGTGAGGTTTGTATTACTAGAGTTGAAATGAAAAAGAAAAAAAATGTACTCCCTCCGTCTCATTACATTTACTCACTTACTGTTCACGCATAAATTAAGGAAAAAAATAATGATATAAATGTTGTGAGTGTAAAAGTAAAATAGGAGAGAGAATGAGTAGAGGGAATAGTAAATTATAATGGTGTTGTGAGTATTAAAATAATGTAGGAGAGAGAATGAGTGGAGGGAATAGTGATAAAAACTTTTCATTTTAGGAAGTGTGTGATTTGTAGTGGAACGCCCAAAAAAAAAGTGTGTGATTTGTAATGGGACGGAGGGAGTACTTTATTTTACTAAACAATATTTTCATCTTCTCATTTGCATTATGTAGGGGAATTAGGGTCTTTGATACTAATGGTGCTTCCGGATATATGATTGAATCGTGTATAATCCACTTTCCGAATAAAGTATTTCGACCCTTATTGCCTGGGTTACACGAAATCTTTATTGGGATAAGACAATCACGCAATTTGTTTTCTAGGCAAAGAGAACAAATCAAAACCTTGAGAATTGATTGCTTTCGTTATATTGTTGTAATTCACTCTTGTGTTTTTCATATGTGTACAACTGAGATCAATCATCCGTATTTATACGAGATGGAGAGGTATGAGTTAAAAGGTATAACCAAAAGACATAACTTTAGCCAAGAGATATGACTTTTCGTTTGAACTGGCACTGTTCAGAGGCACTGGCCGTGTCTTATGAACCGCTGGCGGCCAGTGTTTATACTCGCACGGGCCGTGTCATATGAGCACACTGGCCGTCTGTTGTCATCTTGATCAAGAAAAAGTGCTACCTTTTAACTTTTACTTCTTTATCGAGGTTGACTTCGTTTTAGCTCAAACGAGTGTGCACTCCACACTTTCCCTTACTCGTATCCGAAGTCTAATACGAATCACATTGATCTCTTAAGAAATCACCATTACAATAAAATAAGTTGATGATATAAAATCACCAACAAATCCCCTCCATTTTAATGTAATACTTTGATTTACTAACCTTTTATAAATAACGAAACAAACGAATGCATAAATGAAAATGTCTTGCGATTGAATTTTCATCTTAGTATAATACACATTTCAAATACTCGAGAATCGGGGTGTCGTAACGATTGAACCCGTCAACTCATATGAATACTGAAGATACTATACACGTAAGTTCGCATACAATTCTCTTTGTTTAATCTTGACACTTTACAAGCCGTGTGTCCGTATCCGTTGGTGAACATATAGGAAGCCAAGTCCTAGCTTCTTGAAGCGGCAAAACTTCATGTTCATTAAGGTAGTTCCTTTAGTCTTGCACCTGCATTTGCAATTTTTTAAAAGGAACTATTAAGAAGCTATTCTTCAACCTAGGTTTACTTGCAAGTCGAACACATACCTTGGGAAAGATAATAACATGTGTTCCAATCTCCAACTTGCGAGCTTTCCACATTGAATTCAAGCTTCTAACGTTGTATTAGAAGGGAATTGGGTATCTCACAATTAGAGGATTAAATGGACTTTAATCCCATTCCTATCAAGTAGCACTTATTTACCAAGTCTCTGGCTAACCCCTTCGTCAGTGGTCACCAAATTTTGTTGCGACCGAACAAACTCGGCGATATCACACCATTCATGATTAACTCCCCGAATCATACTATGTCCGACACCCAAGCTGTCTAGACTTGCCATTATAAATTTGACTATAGGCCCTAGCAGAAAGTGGCAAGACTATCACAATGGATACATTGGTGATATCGGTTTTGGCCATAATGGAATCTCATATATCAAGTTCCGGCAGCTCGCTTCTTTTCCGGCAGCGGCAATGCTACAAACTCGCATTCCATTGTAGAATGTGTAATACATGCGCTTTTGGAAGCCCAAGAAATGGCACCTCCTCCAAGAACAGAACACCTAACCACTAGTGAAGATGAATCTTCTTGGTTGATCCGATCCAATCGGCATCACGTAACCTTCTAAAATAGAAGGATGTCCACTATAATATAAACCATAGTCCATAGTACCTTTTAAGTACTTGAACACCACTTGTTATAGCATGCCAATGTTGTTTACTAGGGTTACTAGTGAACCTACTCAATCTTCCTACGCATAAGCAATATCGGGTCGAGTGCCTACAAGTATACATCAACCGCACTTTATGGCTTTTTGAGTATTCAAGCCGTGCGTTTTACCATTTAGATATTTGATACAAGTTTCTGTTAGGATCCATGGGAGTACTAACTTTGGAACAATTATCACAATTAAACCTCTTGAGAATTTTCTCAATATAATGAGATTGTGATATTGCAATTCCCTTGTTCATCCGTTTAATCTTTATACCAAGAATTACATCGGCTTCTCCCATGTCCTTCATCGAAAACTTTGATGACAAAAACTTTTTAGTTTTATCAACTACATTTTGGTCCTGTGCCAAAATTAACATGTCATCTACATATAGGCGGATGATTACACCTTTACCGATTCATCAAATCTCGCTATATACACATTTGTCGGATTGATTTAATACAAAACCATTCGACAAAAACAACCTCATCAAACTTTTGATGCCACCGCTTAGGTGCTTGCTTCACCCATACAATGACTTAATTAATCTTACATACCTTATGCTCATTACCTGGCATAACAAAACCTTCCGGTTGTTTCATATACACTTCTTCTTCTAAATCACCATTTAGAAATGCTTTGTTTGACATCCATTTGATGGATCAATAGATTCCCGAATAGCTGCCAAAGCTATCGAAATCTAATAGTAGTGATACGAGCAACCGGTGCATAGGTATCGAAGTAATCGATCCCTTCCTTTTGTCTAAAGCCTTGGATTACCAATCGAGCTTTAAACTTGTCAATAGTTCCATCGACTTTCATCTTCTTTTTGAAGATCCATTTGCACCCAAAGGTTTACACTGGTGGTAAATCAGACAAGACCCATGTATTATTTTCCACAATAGAACCAATCTCATCATCGATGGCTTCTTTCCAAAAACCAATGCCTCGAGATTTTATTGCTTCATCATATGTTCTCGGATCCTCCTCTATACTATAACAAGAAGAGTATTGAGATTCAACTCCGATCTCTTGATCCCTCAACTAAATATAGTTGAAAATCGTAACCATATGATTTAGCTTTCCTTACTCTTGTACTCTTCACGAGGTTCGGGTGTCTCACTTGGTACATCAATTGAATGATCATCCATTTGAGATTCAAACCATATTGGTATAATATCCTTGGAGTCTAGGTATAGAAGAGAAAGCGATTCTCATCAAAGATTGCATCTCTTGATTCTATAATTGTGTTTATAGAAATGAATTCATTAGGTTCTATAACATAAAACCTATATGCCTTGGAATGCTCAAGATATCCAACAAAGATGCAATCAACACCTTTTTCTCCCAACTTTTTCCTTTTAAGTCCGGAAGTCTAACCACGGCCCTACATCCCCAAACTCGCAAAATGCTAAGTTTGGTCTTTTCTTATACCAAAGCTCATATGGGGTAACCTTGTTCCTTTTATTAGGAACTCTATTCAATAGATGACAAGCCGTTAACATGGCTTCACCCCAAAACCCGTCACTCAAGCCGTAGTAAGACAACATGGCGTTAACCATTTCTTCAAGAGTTCTATTCTTCCTTTCGGCCACACCATTTTGTTGTGGTACATAAGGAGCCGTAGTCTCATGAATTATCCCTACGGATTGGAAATATTTAGGATCATAATATTCACCACCTCTATCCGTACGTAAGGTTTTAATCAAGCCATTAAGTTGAAGTTCAACTTCAGTTTTATAAATTTTAAATTTATCTAGGGCTTCATCTTTTGCATGCAGCAAATAAATATAGCAAAACCTAGAGGCATCATCTATAAAAGTGACTATATACTTTTTATTGCCTAAAGATGGAGTTGCATGAAAGTCACATAAATCACTATGAATCAATTCTAGATTTACAGAATTCCTTGTAACACTTTTAAAGGGTTTCCTAGTGATTTTTGTTAACATGCAAGTATTACACCTTTCCGTATTATTATCAATAACAGGAATCAAACCATCTTTGGACATTTCCATCATTCTTTTATAGTGCACATGTCCTAACCGAGCATGCCATAATGAGGAATTAACAACAACAGAGGAAGTCATATAAACAGAACTAGAGTTAACCGGAATTTTATTCAAATTCAACATAAACATCCCATTGTTATAATAACCAAATCCTACAAATACACCAGACTTTGATAAGATATACTTATCAGATTCATACACTTGTTTATATCCACACTTGTTCAAGACAGGACCAGAAATCAAATTCTTACGAAGTTTTGGTACATACAATACATTAAACAAAGAAATAGTTTTTCCCGAACTGAATTCCAACACCACACTTCTTTTCCTTGAATAGGAGCGGAATGGTCATCACCCATGTAAAGAACAGATCCGTCTTCCATTGGTTCATATGTCTTAAACCAATAACGATCTTTACAAACATGAGTTGTGGCACCGGAATCAATCCACCACGCAATAGCATCATCCTGCACATAAAATGCCTCAGAAATTGTTGAAACAGAATTTTTAATAAAACTGTTCCAACTATGTATTAAATTCTGACCTTGGTTTTGAGAATGGTCCTTAGACCCCTTTCCCGAACCACTTGTGCTTGCGCCGTTCTTGTTGTTTCCAACACGACAATCCTTCTTAAAGTGACCAGATTTGCCACACTTCCAACATGCCAACTTAGGCTTCTTGTTGGAACAAGAACCATTGTCATTAAAACTACGTTTCTTTCCTTTGTTTTTATTGTTTCCACCCTCATCAATCATATTGACCGATGGTCCACCAACTTCCTTTCCTTTGCCTTTGTCATTCTCTTGCGCCCTTAGAGATTCCTCTATGCGCAAGTGACTACCAAGTTGAACCAAAGATAGATCATCTTTACCATGTTTCAAAGTGTGTTTGAAATCCTTCCAGGAGGGAGGCAACTTATCAATCACACTTGAAACTGATATTGACTCATCCATCTTCAACCCATGTTGAGTATATTGTCCAAGGATTCTAAGGAGTTCATTGAATTGTTCCATGACAGGTCTAGCATCGACCATCTTGTAATTGTTAAAATTACTCACAAGGAACTTCTTACTAGAAGCATCCTCTGCCATATACTTGGATTCAAGAGAATCCCATAACTCTTTAGCAGACTTCTCATTTTGATAAATGTCAAATAAAGGATCAGACATACCGTTCAATATGTGTCCTCTGCAGATGTAGTCATCGTTCTCCCACTTCGATCTACGTCTTACGGCCTCCAAGTTATCCTCTTCAAGCAATTCGAATTGGAGTAGATAACATACACCACCTTTAATGTTGTCAAAAGGAAGTGCATCTTCTTTTGCCAACGTCCGAAATCTTGCCCTTCAAACTTGTCTAGCTTTCCAAACTTTGTTGTCATCTCCTTCACAGTACTTCCACCAGCCATGAGTATCACCAAATACTTTATTCGTTTGTAGGGGAATTAGGGTCTTTGATACTAATGGTGCTTCCGGATATATGATTGAATCGTGTATAATCCACTTTCCGAATAAAGTATTTCGACCCTTATTGCCTGGGTTACACGAAATCTTTATTGGGATAAGACAATCACGCAATTTGTTTTCTAGGCAAAGAGAACAAATCAAAACCTTGAGAATTGATTGCTTTCGTTATATTGTTGTAATTCACTCTTGTGTTTTTCATATGTGTACAACTGAGATCAATCATCTGTATTTATACAGATGGAGAGGTATGAGTTAAAAGGTATAACCAAAAGACATAACTTTAGCCAAGAGATATGACTTTTCAGTTTGAGCGCACTGCTCGTGAACCGCACGGCCGTGTCTTATGAACCGCACGGCCGTTGTTGCCATACTCACGGCCGTGTCATATGAACTGCACGGCCGTGCTGTTCATACTGATCAGCAAAAAGTGCTACCTTTTAACTTTTACTTCTTTATCGAGGTTGACTTCGTTTTAGCTCAAACGAGTGTGTACTCCACACTTTCCCTTACTCGTATCCGAGTCTAATACGAATCACATTGATCTCTTAGTAAATCACCATTACAATAAAATAAGTTGATGATATAAAATCACCAACACATTATCTCCTTGAAATCTCAAGCTGAGGAACAATTGGTGAAAAATAAGTTAGTTCTTCATCAATTAGCGGATCAAAATGTAAATTAAAAAAGAATTACCAACTGATTAAAATGTAAATTTTATAAAGAAATTTTCGGCAAGTGTAAATTAAAAATCCATCGGTATTTACTGGTTGTCCGTCGTCGGTAATACCGATGAATCGTGTCCGTCGATAATATTTCTTAAAAAAACAGACAGTTTCTACTAGTGAGTTTTGAGATAATGTGAAATTAATAAAAACATGACTCATTTACCGAAAACTAATTTTGAAAAATGAATAATAAAAAAATATAAACCTCACACAAGTTGGATATTAAAAAAATCTTCTTGAATAATAAAAAAAACACCTTTTTTATTTTAAAATTTTGTTTTACTTTTTTTTTTAAGTGGTATTTAATGGAGTATATAGATGAGATGAATGGTTGTTGATCTAGTGATTGGGTTGGGTATTTTTGAAATTACGAGTTTATGAAAGAGATATATATGCAAAAATTCAATTAAGAGGCAAATAATTAAGTGATATTTTTATATCTGAAAATTAAGTGAAAAATAATAGGCATTCAGATCTGAATGGAGAAAAAAAATGAACAGTCTGAATTGTGCTATGTCTGATGCACCCACCCGTTCAGATCTGAATAAGAGCTGAAAATGAAAAACAAATTAGGTGTTACTCGATATATATAAGTGCATAGTTTTAATAATCTATATTTCATACTAATCCTTAGGGTGTGCTTCCGAGTTTAAATTAGGAGAGAAAGGAAAAGAAGTGGGAGAAAATTTAAAACATTTTCCTTTCTGGTTGTGCTCCTGAGTTTTTCTTGGAGGGAAGTGGAAGGAAAGGAGGGGAAATTTTTTAAAAATTTCCTTCCTTTCAATTCCTTCCAAAAGTGGGAGGAATTGGAAGGAAAAAAAATTACTACCTCCGTCCCACCTCAATTGGTCTACTTTCCTTTTTGGGACGTCCCACCTCAATTGACCCATTCCTTAAATGGAAAGTTTTTCATATATTTATACCCTTATCATCTTCATATATTTACAAAAAAAATCATTCATTATACCCATTTTAACTTACTATTCCTCCCACTCATTCTCTCTCCTATTAAATACTAGTACATATGCCCGTGTCCAAGGACACGGGTGTATTTTTTTTTTTTTTTTCAAATTAATTTTTTTTTAAATTTAAAAAAAAATTAAAAAAATCAGTTACTTAATTAATTTAAGTAAACCCTTCTAAAGCCCAATCATAACCCAAACCCAAAGTCTTAGCCCAAATTCAAAGCCCATTTACGTTTTAAGGTTAAAATGGGAAACAGACTAAATAGTGAGGGCAAAATAGGGAAAAACCCCTCCGGAACTGTTCATAGAACTGTTCACGGAGGGGTTTAATTTATAATATAGATTTTTAACTTTTACATTCTCTCTCATATTCCCTACCACACATTTAACTTTTACATTCTCTCTCCTCTAATTTCTACCCACTTCAATATTTTTTCTTAAAAACCATGTCCCACCTCAATGGACCAATTGAGGTGGGACGGAGGGAGTATTAAAGAAATTTTCTAATATACCTATTTTACCCTTTATAATAAAACACTCTTCTTCTTTTATTAAGGATAAACACGTAATTTAAATTTTTTTCTTCCTTTTTCTATCTAAATTCGGGAGCAATCAAGAGGAAATTGAATTTCCTCTCTTTCTCTTCTTTTCTCTTCTCTTCTCTCCCTTAAAAACTCAGTAGCAGACCGTTAAGGAAAGGATTAAGACCAGTGGAGGACCTATCCGTTGTGCTTTGGGGGCAATGGCCCCAATTGAGTTTAAAAAATTAGTGTAATTATTTTGAATTTTGGGGGTATTAGTGCAATATTTTGAAAGTTGCCCCCTTTGAGAAAAGAAATTTTTTTACTACTCCTCCGTCCCAAAATACTTGTAGTTATAGAATTTTTTACACATATTTAAAAAAAATCAATTAATACATGTCAAAAATAGACTAAATTGCCCTTTGAATATTTCAAGTATCTAGTCAATTAAATGTTTTTACACTGACAAATACCTAATAAAAAATAAGGACATTTTAGGCAAAGTGTGTTAAAAATATATGAAAAAGTGTAAAACTGCAAGTATTTTGAGGCAAAAAACTTCTAGAACTGCAAGTGTTTTGGAATGTAGAGAATTCTTTTTTTTTTTTGTGCTCCCTTTACAATTTTTTGTCCCTCTTCAAAATATTCTAGGTCGTCCATCACTGATTAAGACCCATCAACTTGTTACTTGGTTTATGTAAATTAAGGTGGGGTAGCTTGCATATTCCTGGAACCTCGGTTTTTCAAGCTGTACACATGATTAAGTCAAACATTAATTGACTAGTGCTAATTAATTGCAGTTTGACTTTTTAATTAATGTAAAGTGGATCTTTCATTGGCCCAATGTTTAACAGTCTTTATTCTTTACTAATCTGGGGAGAAGAAAATAACAACGGGTCGTTGTCGGATAAGGATCATAAATAAGTAAGTATTAGTAATGAGAGAATTATTATGAAAGAGATTAATAATATTTTTCTGAGATCAGTATAATTAGTGAGGAAATTAAGACCTAATTTCAATAAATTGACTTAATTATTTGAATGCCTAATTTACAACCAAACGCTCTTTTAATAAATCTTATTAATCTTGATAAATGTTATCCCGTCTCAAGCCTCCTAACCAAACGATCCCTTAGTAAATTACCTATATTACTCTGTCATTTTAACAAATAAGACTATTTTTATGAGATACTTATTTTGGGAAATAATATCATTCTTATTGTTATTTTAACAAATAAGACTATTTTTATAAGACATTCATTTTGGGACGCCGGAAGGAAGTAGCACAAACGCGTACCCCAATTAAAGAATTAATGATACTCCTAGATCAAAGAAAAGTCAATGAGTATTTGCAAGTGGTTGTTTTTCTTTCAATTTAGAAAGTCATCTCCTAATTAGATAGAATTTCAAATCCTCCCAGTGGCAATTAAAATTTCTCATAATTCATCCATTTCATTATATATATATATATATATATACGTATATGTATAAGTATGTTTATGCTAAAATTCTCATATTATTTTCTACATTAGAGAGAGATGGAGAGCAAAGCAACCACGGTGTGCGTGATTGTCGGATTTCTTGGGTTAGCAGCTGCCGCTTTGTGTTTCGCTGCCGAGGCCAAGAGGATTAAGGTACGCCACAATTTACATAATTCGAAAACAAAAAAACCATTAAAAAAAAACGTATGAAATATTTTTATGGTTATAATTCGAATTGATTGAGTAAGAATGGAAGGATGAATTAATTTGGTCGATGAATGCAGGCTTCTCAAGTAGATATCGTCTATGGCGAATGTGTCTTTCCGCGCAGCACGGCATTAGGGCTCGGAGTAGGAGCAGCCTTGGCTCTATTGATTTCACAAGTTATTATAAGTTTTGAGACTGGTTGTTTTACGTCTAAATATGCAAAACTTCCGGTCAATTGGTCTGTCGCTAGACGCAACTCATTTATCTCCAGGTAATTATATTCATCTGACCCAAAATAAATATCTGAAACTACAGTTGATCAGATTGAGTCAAACTTTTTAAGCATATAGATTTGCTTGTTTAAAAGTTTATTCACAAAAAAATGTTAGTACTCTCTCGGTTCCAAATTGATTTTTATTTTTTTTCAAAATAAATGGCCTTTTTGAAAATTTTCCTTCAAATAACTGTCCCTAATGTTTTTTTTTTCATAATTCATTATAATTTCGCAAAATTAAAATTATGAAAGTAAATAGCAAAAGTATTATGACTTTTTCTATTAAAAACAACCTTTTCAAAATGACTCTTAAATCTTTGAGACGGAGGGAGTACAATTTATTAAAACTTGCAAATTATTACTTAATCAAGATATTGCTCCCCGGCTCAATCTTTAAAAAAAATCCTGGTTGCGCCACTGACTTAAGGTACATGTACCTATTTGCAGAATTGCATTCGGGATAGGACTAGCGTTGTTGATTGCTGCATTAGTAGTCACCGGTGATGGCCGAGAGAAAACGTACAGCGACTACTACTACACCTACACTGTGTGCTACGTCGTAAAGCCAGGAATATTCGCGACTGCAGGCATTTTTTCCCTTATTAGTGTTGGTTTTGGGGTTCTCTATTATCTAACCCTGGCTGCCGGAATAGAAGCTGGAAATGCCAATACTACCCCTCAAGGTGTCTATCCGCCGCCTCCTCAAGGTGTTTATCCGCCGCCTCCTCCTCAAGGTGTCTATCCGCCGCCTCCTCAAGGTGTCTATCCGCCGCCTTCTCATGCTGAATATCCGCCGCCCCCTCAAGCTGTATATCCGCATCCTCCTCAAGCTTATGACGTTGAACAACCCCAAATGGCGACAAATAAACCTTATTAATTAAAGTTAATTACGGGTCTATTATCAAGAAGCTATGGTGTTCAAGGGAAAATGTTTAGGGATTTCTTGTATTTTGTCATTATCATGTGTATTTTTTACGAGAGATCATTTTTATTAACGTCGAAAATGAGATGTATCTAATCATATCTACTTGGTGCATCTCACGACTATTCGATTTTTTATTTTTTTTTCTTCTTCTATATGTTTGGCTAGTTGGCTTGTTTGAGCACGATTGTATTATCCTATTCCTTTTTTAATTCTTGTAAAGATATTTCCTGTATTTTTACATTTGATTTCATTGAAATGGTCAAGAGATTGATTTACTTTATTTTACCAAGATTTTGGGTTGTGTTTACATATTTTTTTTAATTCTTGTTAGCCCTCTTGTCAGGCTGTCAGCGTTGTTGGTCGTATATTTCCAGACAACTAAATTGATCTTAACTATTATTAGTCCTTTATATGCACACTCTCCCTAGATAGACTGAAATGTGTTTGAAATTAAGGCTACAATGGTAGAAAAGATGGAAAAACAAGTAAAAATGGCATCCCTAGTTGTGGGAATTCTGGGGATAATTTCTGTTGCAACGGGCTTCGCTGCAGAGACTCATAGAATAAAGGTAATACCCGTAAACATCTTTTTTTGTTTGCGTTCTATAATCTTTTATGAGTAGATTTTAGAATAGATTGATGATTATTTGAGTTAATTATTTTGCAGCAATCCGACGTGGAAGATCCATATGAATACGAGTGTGTTTATCCTAGTAGTCCATCTCCGGTGCTCGGAATAATAGCTGCTGTGTGTCTTGTTTTAGCAAGAATTGTTCTTATTTCAGCTGGGGGTTGCCAAAAATATTCTGAATATCCAAATCTTACATCCCTTGTTCACTCAATGTTCTCCTGGTACTAGCTTCGATCTGAAACCATAATAATACCCCAAGTAACAATAATAATACTCCATCCGTCCCTATGAATGTCCAAGTTATATTTAGAGGACATTCTGGCTACTTTTCTTTTACAATTTAATAACAAAAATGTATAAATTATTATCGACTTTCTATACATTTAGTTTTGCAATTATAAAATGATAAGTGAAAAAAAAATTGGTTAAAAAAGATTTGGGGACATGACATTCATTTTGGGACCTTTTTTTTTTAAAGAAATGGACATTCATTTAGGGACGAATGGTGTTAGCATTTATTTTTCATTGATTACGTTGATTATCATATATGCAGGGCGGCTTCTATTGTAGCTGTGGCTATGTTGATAGCTGGGGCAGTGATAAGCACTCAACGGGGAGTGGCCGTGAAAATTGATGGTAGTTATAGTTGCTACGTCGTAAGACGGGGATTGTTTGCAGGAGGAGCAATCTTTTCATTTGCTGGTGTTTTTTTCGGAATCATCTTTTATGTCAACTCTTCTTCGGCTAAAAGGATCTCATCCGAAAACCCTGATAAGATACAAAAAGACCCATCATAATCTTTGTATATATATTTAGCTTTAATATTTATCTTGAGAATATTCAGTTTGATTTCTTGTAATCTTTTCTTAGTTTACGTTTCTTGCTCACCAAGATATCCTTGGTTGTAGAGTTGTATATATACCCAATCATTATCAATAATATATCAAGATTTTCTCTCAGTAAATTATCTCTCATATGGTATCAAAGCTGCTCGATTCCCCCCTCTCCTTTTTGATCGGCACCCCCTCTCTTCTTCCCTTCCTCTCGGCAGAAAACACCCAACCCACCCAATGGCCGCCTCTGCCTCTACCATCACCAACTCATCCGAACCTTCCACCTCTCTTATTCTCGTTGATCTTTCTCACTGCATCAAACTCACCCCTCTTACTTACCTCTCTTGGGCCTCCCAATTAGAATCTCTTCTCTTTGGCCTCGACTTGCTCAAATACGTCGACGGATCTCATCCACAACCACCGGCTAAAATCAAAACCGATGGAAAAGAAACCAATAACCCATCTCACACAACTTGGAATCGACAGGACCGCCTCCTTCTAGGATCTCTCCTCGGTACCCTTGACACCACAATTGCTCCCCTTGTCCTTCGTGCTAAAAACTCCAAAGAAGCTTGGGATACTCTTCAAAACACCTATGCCAACCCTTCCCGTGGCCATATTCTACAAATCAAAGACAACCTCGAAAACCTATCCAAAGCTAGCCTTACCATTGAAGAATACATGCAAGCCGTTAAGTCCTATACCGACAAGCTAGCAATCTTGGGTAAACCCATGGACTCCGAAGACATCATATCCAAAATCTTTAAAGGTCTCATCCGAAAACCCAACCACCGTATAAAAGGAGCTCATCCAAAATGTTTTGGTCAAATTTCAACAAGTATATTTCGAAGGAATGAAAAATGACTAAAGTGATAAGAATCTAGGTACAATGATTATCAAGTTTAATGGAGACGGACACAAGATATTTGTTGACTAGGGAAAGCCCTTGAACAACTTGTTCGTCGGCATAAAATCCCGGGAGGATTTGGTACCTGCCTTGACCGTAAGTTTACTATGTGTTCTTGATGATTACAATGCTAAGAGCGTATTCAAAGGGAGCTTAGGCTAGAGTGAACGTGTGTGAAAATACAGTGTGTGTTTCCCTTTTATACCTCAAATAAAACTAATTTAACAAAAAGAAAAGATGGTCCTCAAAATTCGGGATTAAGGCTGATCTTGTGGAGATATATCCGCATCTGTTTGTTGAGGAGAAGATAAGGATACGTTGCTGAGGAAACGTGGTTGAATCAGTCTTCGCCTCCTTTGGCACATTCCCTAAAAAAATAGGACCAACGTAACAAAGAGCTCAACCTGCAAATAACCAAGATGTAAAATAGGACAACTCAAGTTGTTAGTACCAAGTTGTGGTATGCAAGTTGTAAACATGTTGACTGAAAATGTAGGGACCAACAATTGCCCCCAAACTTTTTGAATTTTAAAATGTAGAATATAAAGAGACAAAAAAATTTAAAAAGTTTGCTAAAAATGGAAGAAAGGAAAGACGGTTTCATAAATGAGAGAAAGGGACGCGATGGGACGGTTTTAAACAGTTTCCCAAGACAAAAAGGTATGAGTCCCAACCACCTTAAATCTCCTTAAATAAAAAGACTCCTGTTCCAACTCTCCCTTTCACTAAATCAAAAACGTATCTTTCAGAGGTTTCTAGAGGAAGAACCAAGGAAGACGGTCGGAGAGGAAAATCAGGTGGAAATTTACGGTGAGTTTCTTGTTTTCCTTTCAATTTCACCTTCGATTTTTTGCTTAAGCTTGTAAAAATGGGGAAGAAAAAGACGATGGTTTTAATCGAGAGTGGTGAGGGTTTGCCAGCGGGTTTTTTGACCCAAAACATGTTGAAGAACCCTGACAAAGAAAAGTGTAAAATCCCTGCTACCAACTTAGAAATTATCAAAAAGAATCACGCCATGGCATACGAAACTAAGTTTTTCACACACTCCGACCTAACCCCAGAATGCTACTCTCCTGAATGGGTATGCTTCCCCGAATACCCTTTCACTATTGGCTTGAAATTCCCTTTCCCAACTTTAATCACCAATTTTTTCGTTTCCACAAAACTTAACTATGCCCAACTTATGCCCCAAGGTTGGAGAAGTCTTCAAACCCTAGTAAGATTGAATGCGGAAACAGAGTTGGTAATTGGTTTAGAAGAATTTGCTTTTACAACTGAAATTAGGTGTTTTGGTTTAGGGAGATATGGGTTTAGGGTTAGGTCTGGGAGGATGTCTTTCTTGAATGACAACATTGATCCCGGTGATAGAGGATGGAAGAATAAGTTCTTTTTCGCAAAGAAGAATACCCTGGTGTCGGATGAGGGTGCCAACTTCAAATGGAGGTCTCAAGGTAGTAGAGACAATTTTTCTTATTCTAATGATGTTCCTTAATAGTCCACTAACTAATTCCTTGAATCTCTTTTGGCTTAGTTGCGAAACCGGATGTGCTCTTTGCCTATAAGGACAATACGTAGGGAATGTGAACAGGATTTATGAGTTAGATTTATTAGTGAGGACTTTTAAAGCACCGCTACCCAATTTGTTGCAGAT
Organism: Adenophora triphylla var. japonica; assembly: GCA_022495995.1. NCBI lineage: Eukaryota > Viridiplantae > Streptophyta > Magnoliopsida > Asterales > Campanulaceae > Adenophora > Adenophora triphylla. Next base: position 63,607 of record JAFEMH010003848.1, read on the forward strand.
CCGAGGGAGAAGTTGATCCCGAAGAAGCCCGAGAAACAAACCTTGAAGAAGCCTCATCTCGAGCCTATCCAAATGTCTACAGTTAACCAAACACCTTAAGTCTTTGCCTATCTCCAACTTGTTCTAGTTCATTTGCTCTGTTCTAATTTTACACCTTTCTTTGCAGCCACTCGCTCTAAGGACACCGTTAGTGCCGCCGGCCTATTTGCCGCGGCTAGAGCAAAAAGCTTGGCAAGGAAAGACAAGAAACCCCCACCCCCGTGTCTCGTTGTGGCTAGCTCCAATGTGACCGCATCCAAGTTGAAGGGGGATGCGAAGAAGAGGAAGTTGGTGGAAGCCAAGCCACGGATACAAATGGTGACATGGATACGTAGAGAAGTTAGGAGAGAGGGTTAGAGCCGCTATACCAAGTTTTGTTGAGAAGGTAAAAAATGGAGAAACCTTTTACCGAAGAGTTTGATAAAATATTAATGCTCTCTTTTAAGCAGGAAATTATGATCCCCATTTTGGCCCATATTGATGCACTGAAGATCAAAGCGGTGAGGTGCAGTTATGAAGCTACAGAGTCGAAGAAGGAGGCCACAAAGAGTGCAAAGGAAGTAGAAAAATTGAAGAAGGAGGCGAACAAACATGCTGGTGAAGTGGAAAATTTGAAGAAGGATTTTGAACGTTTGGGAAAAGAAGTGGAAGCTGTCCGCTCTGAGAACAAGGCCCACATGAAAGAGCTTGAAGTTGCAGAGGGGAGCTTCACGTTTAATGCTACCAAGACTCTGCTAGAGGCCCAAATTCAAATGATGGAGGAATATCATAATTGACAAGCCGCAACTTGGAACTTGGAGGAGGAAAGAAGAGTTTTAAAGGACCATCTGGGGGAACCAGCGGATGCAGAAGAAGTGAACTCCGCGGCCCTTGAAGCCTTGATTGATGATACTGACAAAGCCCTGAGTACCATAGTGGTAGCTCAAAATGATCAAGGGGAGAATACAACACCGGCGGCAAAGAATAGCCAAGTTTAAAAACAGTTTAAAACTTTGTTGGGTATTTTGGATGAACAAAAAACAATTTGTTGCTTTTATTTGTCGTACCTCTGTTGGTACGCACAACAAATGGGGGGAATGTCCCCAAAACAAGTTTTTATTTTGTAATGGCTCAAAAGAGCCGAGACAATCTATTTGGGAGTACTAGGTTGGTCTAGTACTCCACGCTTTCCTTAGGTTTTTAAGGGATTTGGTTGGCTTACCCAACTTGTCCCCTGACTGCAAAAATCTTTTGAAAATATTTTAAGGTTTTTTATGAAAGTGCTTTAAGCCTTTAGGAAATACTTGTTTGTTTTTTGGATAACATGTTGATGCTATAAACCTTAGGTAACATGATAATGTTACAACCAGTAGTTCACAACTTGAATAAGTGTGAAAACGTGCGCCCAGGCGAAGGTGTCAAAATCTTAATTCGTAAGAAAAGATGAATATCTTTTAACCATATGTACCTTTGATCAGAGGTAAATCGTTTGAAGAGATAGAACAAGTATCAGCCGTCCTGGCGTGTCAACAAGTTTCATCCCTCTCCAGCTAAAGTTTCAACATGTATCAGCCGTACTGGCGTGTCAACATGTTGAACTTTTCTTCCTTAGGCTCAAACATGTATCAGCCGTACTGGCGTGTCAACATGTTTGTCCTGTTCCAGCTTAGGTCTCAACAAGTATCAGCCGTACTGGCGTGTCAACATGTTGAGCCTACTCCGTTTGCTCAAGTTGCACCTCGCAAAACAGATTTATGTTAGGGTTGGGCGTTAGCGTAGCTAACGCCCCTCCGATGCTTAAGTTAGTAAGGATTCTCAACAAAAATTAACAACTTGAAATATACGAATGAACTTGACAACTTAAAATAAATCGTACCTGAGAAGTCTAGTTGCAAATAACTGGACTTACATGAAATAAAGTTTTAAGTGGATAGCGTTCCAACTTCTAGGGATTCTGTCTCCACTTGGGGTCGACAACCAATATGCACCTTTGCTGCCTTCAAAGATCGATGAGATATGGTCCTTCCCACTTGGGGGCTAACTTACCTGCATTCAATTCTCTTGTATTTTGAAATACTTTTCTCATGACTAAATCACCAACCTGGAACCTTCTGACTCTGATATTTTTGTTGTAGGATCTTGCAATTCGTTGTTGATAAGCGGCCATCCTTATCTTGGCTAAATCCCTGATCTCATCAATTGTATCTAAATCTTGAGTTAGCAAGAGATTATTTTCATCTTGAGTTAATAAGCCATACCTTGCTGTTGGGATTGTTACTTCAATTGGAATTACAGCTTCCGCCCCATATACCAATGAATATGGAGTTCTACCAGTGGCTCCTTTTGTGGTAGTCCTATCTGGATGCTTCTTCAAGTTGTTGATGATCAACTTGTTGCTTGATTCAGCTTGGCCATTGGCTTGAGGGTGGACAGGTGTAGACATGATCAACTTGATGCCCCAGCGAGTACAAAAATCCCTGGTCTTCTTACTTATAAATTGTGACCCGTTGTCACATATAATCTCTGATGGCACACCAAACCTGCTAATTATATTTTTCTTCGTAAATGAGATTACCTCCTTATCTCTCACCCGTACATAAGCTTCTCGCTTCGATCCACTTTGAGAAATAATCGGTTAATGCCAACATGAACACTTTTCCTCCGGAGCCTTAGGCAACTTGCCTACAATGTCCATGCCCCACCGCATGAAAGGCCAAGATGAGACTATAGAATGTAGAGGCTCAAAGAGTTGATGCAAGAGGTTCTTTAGTGCCTTTGGCAGCGTCACATTTTTTTTCGCAGACATAGCTCATAGCATCTTGACGCATGGTTAGCCAATAGTATCCCGTCTTGAGGGCCTTCGACGCCGCTGCTTTCCCACCGTAATGGTTCCCACAAATTCCTTCGTGGATTTCTTTGAGTACTAGTTCAACTTGCTCGTTATCGACACATCTCAAATAATGTCCTGCAAAAGACTTCTTGAATAGCACATTATCTATCAAAACGAAAGTTGAAGTACGAATCTTAAAAGATCTAACATTCTTAACATCCGGTGGAATAGTTCCAAGTTGAAGGAACTCAATCACAGGTTGGGTCCAAGAAGGTTTAGCATCTTGTTCCCCAGTAGGTTGAGTAACAACTTGAGTTTCTTCAACTTGGTCTATTACCGGGTATTTAACATAAATGATAGGGATATTAGTATGCAACATTGATTTGCAAGTTGAACCCAAGTTGGCCAGGGCGTCTGCTTCTGTGTTCTCCTCTCTAGGGACCTGTTCCAAAGAGAATGATAGGAATTTCGAGGCTATGTTGGAGATACAGAGTCATCTTGGAATGCTTCGCCATATAACTGCCACTAAAATGGTTAGCTAGCAATTGAGAGTCAACAAATACATTTATATGTGTAACATTTAAACTTAAAGCTGTAGTTAAACCCATGATTAAAGCTTCATACTCAAATTCTTCATTATTAGTTGCACCGAATTCACAAGATACAAATTTTTGAGGTATGATATCACCTTGAGGGATTTTAGGACTATTCCCAAGCCAATTCCTTTGGAATTTGAAGCTCCATCTGTAAACAATGTCCAAAATCTGGGAATAGTTTTACCTTCAAGTTGTTGTACTTCTAGTTCCACCTCGGGTTGTAAGCTGGGACTGAAGTCGGCTACGAAATCGGCTAGGGCCTGAGATTTGATGGATGTTCTTGGCTCATACGAAATATCATAAGTGCTCAACTTGACCGACCACTTGGCCAATCTGCCCGACATCTCTGGAGTTCTCAACACATTCCTTACAGGATAATTAGTTCTAACAGGGTTATAGAATGTGTTTCAAATAATGACGCAATTTTGTAGCAAAGCAGTAGTTAAGGCTAATATCGCTTTTCAAGATGAGAGTACCTTGTTTCAGCGTCCAATGTAGACTTACTTACATAGTATACGAGATGCCGGTTCACCTTGGATTTCCTTCACCAATACCGCACTAACAAAGATTTTCAGATACAGCCAAGTATAAATAAAGGTGCTCACCATGCTCTGGTTTGGCAAGTAGGGGTGACGTCACCAAGTATTCTTTAAGTTGCTTAAAAGCTGCCTCATGTTGGTCAGTCCATTGAAAGATTTTGTTCTTTCTTAGCACTTCATAGAATAACCTGCACTTATCAGATGATTTAGATATGAACCTATTCAAAGCAGCCTACTCTACCTGTTAACCTTTGGACGTCTTTGATGTTCTTGGGAGATTCCAAGTTGAGAATAGCCTTGATCTGCTCGGACCGGCTTCAATCCCTCTTTTGGTCACCATATATCCCAAGAATTTGCTCGCTCTAACACCAAAGTTGCACTTTGGCCGGATTGAGCTTCATGTTGAAAGCTTTCAAGATGTTGAACGCCTCTCACGAGATGCTCAACATGATCCTCCATATGCTTGGATTTTACCACCATGTCATCTATGTAAACTTCCATCGTCTTGCCAAGTTGATCTTTGAACATCTTGTTCACCAGCCTTTGATAGGTTGCCCCTGCATTTTTAAGACCAAATGGCATAGAAATGTAACAATATATACCTTCTGGAGTCATGAACGCCGTATCTTCTTGGTCTGACGGCTCCATTTGAATTTGTTGATACCCTGAAGACGCATCCATGAATGTCAAGATGTCGTGGCCAGCTGTCTCATCAACTAGGGAATCGATATGAGGAAGAGGGAATGGGTCTTTCGGATAGGCTTTGTTCAAGTCTGTAAAGTCTACGCACACTCGCCACTTGCCATTTCTTTTCTCTACCACTAAAACATTAGCTAACCACCTTGGGTACTGAACTTCCCTGATCATCTTGGACTTCAAAAGCCTCTCAACTTCATCTTTTATGATCTGGTTCCTCTCCTGAGCAAACTTCCTTCTTTTCTGATGAACAGGACGGATGGTGGGATCTATGTTCAACTTGTGAGTAATGATGTCCTCACTTATCCCCGTCATGTCCTCGTGTTTCCATGCAAAACAACATTTCTGGCTTTTTAGGAACTCAATCAGTTTCGCCTCAACTTCGGATGGAAGGTCTGTCCCAATTTGCACTTGGGCCTCAGGATTCGATGCATCAACAGGAACACTCTTTGTCTCATGCTCCACCGCTTCAAGAACATCCTGGGCCTTCTTCTTTAATTGCTATGCTTGCCGAGGGGCTGAACTTGCTTTCATGTTGACCTTGTAGCATTCTTTGGAAACTTACTGGTTTCCCTTCAACTTGGCCACACCCCAAGGTGTTGGAAACTTGACGCACTGGTGATAAGTTGACGGCACAGCCTTCATGTTGTGTATCCAAGGTCTCCCCAAAATGACATTGTACGAGGAGGAGCACTCGATCACGCAGAATCTTTCCATAGCATTCATACCCTCCAAATAGATAGGCAAGTTGATCTCCCCGACTGTTTGCTTTATCTCCCCACCGAACCCTACCGGACGGATGAATTCTTCACAACTTCGTACAAAGGAATACCCATATCTTCAAGAGCATGAGTGAAAATTATGTTGGTGAGCTCCCGCCATCAATAAGGATTCTCTTGACCACACAGTTGGCAATCTTCACTTGAACAACTAGACCATCATGATGAGGATCCAACGTGTTGTCCTTATCTTCATCTTCAAAGGAAATAACATGACCATCTGTGAAGTCCCGGCATCTTGAAGGCAATTCTGAGTGATCCTCCTTGGAACTTTTGGCATGACGCTTGGGCAGCAGAGTAAGTTGTTCCACAAATATGAGATCCACTTTGAAATGACATTTACCACCTTGGTAGCCGGAGGCGGTGCTACTTTCTGCCCGGGTGCAAGCTCCCCGAATCGGGCTCTTTAGACTCAGTTCTGACCCTCTTCTTGCCCAGCAAATCCTTAAGAAGACCCTTGGACAATAAGTGAGCGATTTCCTTCCTCAAGGCAAAACAATTCTCGGTAGTATGCCCAAAATCCTCATGAAATGTGCACCACTTGGACTTTTCCTTCCAAGTTGTAGACTGGTCGTTCTTTTTGGGCCACCTTGCTTTATCTCCAAGATTTCCCATGGCGCACAAGATTCCTGCAATATCCACAGAAAAGCAGTATTCAGAAATTTTTGGATAATCATTATCATCTTCCTCTTGATCATCATCTATAACATGAATTCTAGAAGATTCAGATTTAACAGGGGGTTTGCCCCTGTTGGACTTATAGTGATGGGAATCCGATTTTCTGTCAGAAGGCTCAAATAGAGGAGTAGGAGTCCTCCCAGTTGACTTCCCCATCGCCAAGCTATCTTCCTCCAATCTGATGAAAGGCAAGGCCCTGGTTCTGATTTCTTCAAGTTGTTTCGCAGGGGTCATCACCAACTCGTTGTAGAACAATGAGCTCTTCTTCAAGCCTATGCGGAATGCTTCCGTAGCGGTGGACACATCCAAGTTGGGTATAGTTACTGCCTCTTTGTTAAACCTGTGCAAATACTCTTTAAGATTTTCGTTAGGCTGTTGCACAATTCTATAGAGATCACTAGTCAACTTGTCAAATGCCCTATTGCATGAAAATTGGTTAATGAACATATTAACAAGTTGAGCATAAGATGAAATAGAGTTTAGAGGGAGCCCTGTTAGCCATTTTAAGGCTGGTCCTGACAAAGTAGAGCCAAAGCCCCTGCAAAAACACGCTTCTTTAAACATAGGGGGGATACTTATGATATCCATTGATTCCTGATACAGCAACACATGCTCTGCGGGGTCGGTGCTTCCATCATACTTCTTCATGTGAGGGACTGAGAATTTCTTTGGGATCTCCACACTAGCTATTGCTGGAACGAAACGAGATTCATTATAGCATGTTGGAGAAACTTGGTGGTACGGCATGTTGACTCCGGGTATGCTTCAAAGCAAATCCTTGATAGTCTGCATTTCCTTAACAAGTTGACTCTCTGCAAAAAGAGGATTGTTATTAAACTGAGATGCAGAAGTATCAAAAGCATTAAAGAAACTCCCTGCTTGCCCCATTGGGGGTGTAGCATAGGTGTAGCAAGATGACAGCGCAGGTTGGCCAGCTGGTATGCTGAATCTCGGTTGTTCGATTGGAATGGACGCCACTAAAATTACCCGGATCCGAGAGGCTCGCGCCCCGGCATCTGGCATCTTTCGCGTTGGAGGCGGTTTTTGGTCCCGCCGTTTGTTTTCGCATTTGTAGAGTCGCCACGCCATTTTTATTAAGCCCAATACATTGAAAAAGGGCATCAGTTTAAAGATAATTTTAAACTGTTTTTGTGTGATGAGATTTTGAGTTCGGAGGTCAGATGACTCCTCGGAAAGAGAATATTAGAATATTAGAGCTCACCCGAGTCGCCTCGTAAAACGAGTCTTTCGGATACCCCTAATATCCTTTAAATGTTGTGTGTGTGTGTGTGTGCTTTTAAAAATGCATGCTGTATCGGATGTCTACATTGTATACTATGTATTGAAATGTATTGAAACAGTGATGGAAGGAAGCCTTACCAATGTTGGTTCGTGTCTCTGTCTTCCGCCTGGGAATAGTGTTTGAGGTCGGAGTAGCGTTCCGCACGGATCGGGATTGCTTCGGGAGGGACCGGTTGTCTGCGGACAGAGTTTCGGCGTGAGTTGATGTTGCAGGCTGCGTTCGGGCAGAGGTTCGGCGTGCGTTGGGGTGGCAGGAGTCACTCGGGCAGAGGTTCGGCGTGCGTTGTGGTGGCAGGAGTCACTCGGGCAGAGTTTCGGCGTGGTTTGGGATTGTCGGTTTGACTCGAAAAGAGCCGGGACACCGTGGAAAGACCAGGCAAGGCCTCGGAGTACCACGAGGGGCCTCAGAGTACCTCGAGAGTGCCTCGGGGCAGCGCGGGAGCGTCTCGGGAGCGCTCGGAGAGGCTTCGGATCACCATGAGGGGGCTCGGAAGGCCTCGGAAGGATTCGAAAGGGGCCGGGAATGCCTCGGAAGGACTTAGAGGGGAAGCCAGAAGGCTTAGGGAGGAAGAGAGAAGTGGGAGGTGTGTCAAAATGAGGAGGGGGAGCCCTCTATTTATAGTGCCAGATTTGGTGCAAAGAGGTCCGTACGGACCTCCCTGGTAATCCAAACTTTTGGTTTTCCTCGATTTGAGGGAATCTGTGATGATGGTGAATATTTGGAAATCATGATGTTCCCTGTGCAATAAGGTCCGTACGGACCATCTTGCATGCAAAGAGGTCCGTACGGACCAACTAAGCAAGAGGGTAATCATTTTCCCCGGGATTTGAGGGAATATTGTGGACTTTAAGAAGATTCAGTAATTATTAAAGCAAAGAGGTCCGTACGGACCATTATTGCTTTTCCAATTTCCTGAAAATTCCCAAAAGGTCCTTTTGTCCCTTTTTATCCCAGAAAGGCTCCTCCCTTGGTTTGGTTCAGGGGGTTTAGAGAGGGTTTTGAGTGAGAGGGGTCGTCGAGGCTGCGTTGATGAGTCTGCGGTGCTTCCCGTGTGTTTGAAAAGGTGTGATCCAGATTGGGGTACTTACGAAGCCCCTCGACGACGTCACTTATGAAAGAAGTGGGGTCGCCGATAAGATAAGGGTCCTAACTGATCGCGTGCTTTGGGAGATAAAGTGACCAGGGAGGTCGGTGTGAGGACGTGGTGGTGTCCTATTGTGTGACCGCATAGGTCGGTAGGCTGGACCCCGTGATAGGATTCCTACGTATCCCAGCGGGAATCAAGCTCGATCGTAGTTCGGGTGTAGGGTGAGTGTTTTGTGAATGCGGGCGTGGTGGTGCCACGAAGTGTCGTGTGACCGCCGAGGTCGGTGGTAAGGACGTGGTGGTGTCCCGGGTGACCGCATAGGTCGATGGCTGGACCTGTGATAGGATTCCTACGTATCCACTGGCGGGAATCAAGCACAGTCGTAGTTCGAGTGTGGGGTGAGTGTTTTTGAATGCGGGCGTGGTGGTGCCACTGAAGTGTCGTGTGACCACCGAGGTCGATGGTAAGGGACGTGGTGGTGTCCCGGGTGACCGCATAGGTCGATGGCTGGACCTGTGATAGGATTCCTACGTATCCCCCAGCGGGAATCAAGCACAGTCGTAGTTCGAGGTCGTGAAATCGTGAGTGCGGGCGTGGTGGTGCCCTTTGAAGTGTTGTGTGACCGCCGAGGGTCGGTGGTAAAGACGTGGTGGTGTCCGAAATGTGGTGACCGCCGAGGTCAATTGTGAGGACGTGGTGGTGTCCGGGATGGAAATTTTACGATTTTCCTAATCGGGTGGTTTAAGGCCTTCCGGCGGAGATAGTGATTTGGGAGATTTATACGGTCTTCGGACCGAGTGGTTTAAAGCCGCCGGGCCGGGAGATAGTTGTGAGGACTTGAATCGTCTTCGATTGTGGTTGCGCCATGTTTGAGGACTTTGAATCGTCTCTCGGGCGAGGTTTGATGTCATGCGCGAGGACTTTGAATCGTCTTCTATGCATTGAGGACTTTGAATCGTCTTCTAGCCGTAGCTGATGTTATGCGCGAGGACTTTCAATCGTCTTCTAGCCGCAGCTTGATGTTATGCGCGAGGACTTTGAATCGTCTTCTAGCCGCAGCTTGATGTTATGCGCGAGGACTTTGAATCGTCTTCTAGCCGTTAGCCAGGAGGCATGGCCGCCTTGTGCTTTGATTGCGAGAGGCGTAGATGCCTTTGTGTTTTTGCATGTTGAGTGGAAGGTTGGACTTACGATGACCGCCGGTGCTTGCGTCGCCGTTGAAGTGGGCAAGGATGACGGCCGGTGATTGCTTCACCATTTGGCATTTTGGAGGCGCTTCGTGCCTTGGGACTTGTACTCAGAGGTGTTGGCTCCTTCTTGTGCTTGTTTTGCCGTTGAGTGGGCAAGGATGATGGTCGGTGCCGGGATATGCAGCCTTGTATGAATTCCCTTTCGACTTGTTGGGGAGGAGCTCGGGCTTACTTTGATGGCCGGTGCTTGCGTTGCCGTTGAAGTGGGCTAGGTTCGGGCTTACACTGACTGCCGGTGCTTGAATTGCTGGGGATGCATGACCTTGTAGGGGCCTTTTTTGTTGGGAAGATGACTTCGGACCTCTTTTGAGGGCCAGTGGTTGAGTTGTCGTTGAGCGTTTGGAGGCGTCTTGTGCCTTGATATTCGTGCTGGGAGGTGTTGGCTCCTTCTTGAATTGCCGTTGGGCGTTTTGGAGGCGTCTCGTGCCTTGATATTCGTATCGAGGTGTTGGCTCCTTCTTGAGTCGCCGTTGAGTGGGCGAGGACCGGTCTTACGTTGACGGCCGGGGATTGAATTGCCGTTGAAGTGGGCGAAGACCGGTCTTACGTTGACGGCCGGGGATTGAATTGCCGTTGAAGTGGGCGAAGACCGGTCTTACGCTGACGGCCGGGGATTGAATTGCCGTTGAAGTGGGCGAAGACCGGTCTTACGCTGACGGCCGGGGATTGAATTGCCGTTGAAGTGGGCGAAGACCGGTCTTACGCTGACGGCCGGTGGTTGAATTGAAGGGTTAGGGACCATTCTGCACTTGGATTTGCTGAAAAAGGCCTTAGGACAGCCAGGGGCAAAGATTATAAGGGCAGGAAAGTAATTTGGCCACCCCTTGCAAAGAGGTCCGTACGGACCAACCTGGCTGCAAAGAGGTCCGTACGGACCAAGTTGGTTTTTTACAGTTCCCAGGTTTTGACCGGGTTTAAATGCCGAGGCTCCCCCACTTCTTCTTCCTCGGCTCGTGAACTGTGCGAGAGAGGGAGAGAAAAACCTCCATTGTTACCAAAATCTTCCATTTTTTCGCTTGAATCGCTTGCAATGGCGAAGGATCTAGAAGGAGTCGTCGTCAACGCAGTCAAGAGGTGGTCGAGCAACGGATGGAGCTCCAAAGAAATTGGATTTCGTTCGTTCCATCTTCGAAGAACCCGGATGTCTTGTATCCGAATCCGGAGGTGCACAATCGTCGTTCTAGGAACGTCGGGGAGGTAAGAAATCCGTTCCGTTTTGATTCCCTCGTCAATTTTTGAATGCTAGAACTAGGTTTTAGTTTTTCGCATTTTTGAATTTTTGTTATTTTTTTTTTATGCCTTTTGCGAAATTCTTGATGAATTGTTGAAAATGGACATGTAAAAATTGTGGGTATGTGTATTTTGTGCAGAAATGTGTAGATTAGCTTTTATTTGTGAAAATAAAGTGCCTCTCTAATGAAATGCATGCTTTGGTGTTTTGTACCGTATGCTATTTATGTATGTACATTATGAGAAAAGTTTGTCGTGTAGTGACAATTTTTGTGAAAAAATGTGACATGTGCCGTGTTTTGTGACGGGTTTTGTCTGAAAGTGTGTACCGTGTAGGGACGGATTTTTTTTTTTGAAAAATGTGTTATGCATATGTGTCGTGCCGTGTGTGCCATGTTTTTTGGGTGACGGACTTTGTGGGGAAAATATGTGCAATATGTGCCGTGTTTTTGTGACGGGTTATATGTGCCTTTGCCGTGTTGGGACGGACTTTTTTGAAAATGTGTCGTGTAGGGCTTAATCCCTCTTTTGAGAAAATGTGTACAATGTGTGCCGTGTTTTTGTGACGGACTGCATGGGAAAAATTATATGTATGTGAAAATTATGTGCAATGTGTGCCGTGTTTTGTGACGGGATATATGTGAAAATATGTGCAATGTGTGCCGTGTTTTGTGACGGGTTATTTTTCATGGCTTTCCGTGTTGGGACGGACTTTTGTGCCTTTTGTTTTATATTAAGTACTGTGATTGACGTACCTTTGCTGTGTTTACCTGCAGGAGGCGGGGCTTATGGCCGGGAAGGCCAAGAGGATGAAGACTCGGGGATCGCTCGAGGCTGTTGTTGAGCTGTGGCAGCGGATGCCTGATATTTCCGTGGATGGTAGGCCGAGTCCCGTGAGGCCGGTCTACGCTTCGGCCCGGGTGTGTTTGTAGAGAACCCGGCCGGAGTTTCGACACGAGGAAGAACAAGAGCGTCTTCCTTGGCCTTTCCGAGTATTGGTGGGATACCACCCACACCTTCCATCCGAGCCGGGAGAGGTGACGGTGACGCCGACCGACTTTGCCGCGATCACCGGGCTTTCCTTCAAAGGAGGGCCAGGCGGTGGAGAGATATGATCTCCGATGTTGTGTTGACCGAGCCGCCGGGCTTTGAGCCTCGTCCTCGCAGTGGGCCCTGGGATGCCAGATAGTGATGTGGAGCCGAGGATCACGTCCAAGATTGGGGCCTATGTTCCGGGTACCGGCCAGTGACGGCGGAGCACTCGGCGCGCTCCTTTTTGTGGTATGCACTTTCCGAGACTTTGTTCTCGAACCACGCGATCGCGGCTCCCTTTGCTCGTTGGAGAGCTTGATTGATCTGGATAGAGTTTGTGATATCGCTTGGGGCGAGGCGTGCTCGCCGAGCTCTACTTCTCTTGGACCGGTTTAGCTGGGCGCGCCTCATCGTCCTGTTTTGACTTTGCTTTGGAGGTATGAGTTTATTGTTGTTTTTTGATTTAGCAACTTGTCGTTTCTCCGTTTTCTTTGCACCGAGCCTTCTCTCGTTTTTGTCACTGTGTGGTTCTATGAGGTTTTTCTGTTTCCCGTGGATAGAGATCCTGGGCCGTTGCCGCGCACCCGCTATGTCGGGCCGGGCTCGTACGGCGAGGAAGAGGAGGACCACAGGGAAGCTCACCATCGCCTACGGGATGTGCAGGAGCGTCCTGGAGAGGGGTAGCCCTGAGGGGTTCATTTTGTTCCCGTGGGCTCGGTATGAGGGTGATGAGTTCGAGGGGGCTCCCGAGGTGACAGCTGGCAATGAAGATGCCGCGGGCTCGACCCGCGATGTTATGTATCCGGGGAGCGGGTCTTCCGGGCAAAGATGGCCCCGGTGTGCTTCCCGTGGCTCCGAGGGACCCTCCTTTGGGATGCTTGATTCCCTGGACATGGATGTGCTTGACTTTGAGAGGTACCTCGGCGGTGTGGGCGCCGAGGAGTTCATCTTGTATGGAGAGGAGTACGGGGCCTTCGTGGAGGAGGAAGCCGAGGACGCCGCAGTACCGGCGAGGGAGAGAGAGGCCGGCCCGCAAGCTCCCCTGCAGGTTCCGATGCCGGGGCCGGATTTCACGTATGTCCGGGGACGGATCGAGGAGGAGGGTGTCTCGTACTCCGTTCCCGAGCAGTGCTCCCGCCGCATACCGAGCGGATCCCGACAGATCGGTGAGCGTGCTTACTCTTTTCCATCTTGGCATCTTTTCGTATTTTTCTCTTTTTGTCGTTGAGTATAACCGTATTGCCGAGCGTTTCCTTGGCCGCTTGTTGGTGCAGTCCCTGGGAGAGCCTATGATATGCTGACTCGCCGTTATGTGGCGATGAGGTCGTTTGCGAAGAAGATGGCGTCGAAGATATCTTGCCGGTCTTCGCGACGCGTGCCGGCGTACGAGCCTATGCCTTCGAGGCATTCTGTAGACGTTCCTCCGCCTAGAGCCGAGCCGGAGCCGCAGCAGGAGGGACCTTCGAGGGGGCGGCATAGTATGGATGCCGGGACGTCTTCAGGAGCTCCGGGGCAGCTCCTTTTATCGCTTCTTCCTCCTCAGATGCACAGGCGAGGGTCCGTCGCAGCCTTCTTTCTTCGATCCTTTCGCCGGATTTGATCCTTCATATTACTTTGAGGGCAGCCCTCCGCGGGGCTCTGACTCGATGACGAGGATGTGGCGGGCGAGTTCACAGGGATGCCCGACTTTTCTCTGGAGGACCTCGGCGAGGATGATGATGATGCTGAAGAGTCGGATTAAGGTCCATTTTCTTTCCCTCTTTCCATATCTTCTCTTTTTTTTTTTTGTTTTGCAACAAACATTTGATATTCCCGTAATAAAACACTCATATTTGCACGGCAAACAAAGATTTTATTTTAAGATGTAATGTCATTTTTGTGATTCCTGGATTTGTCCTAGAAATGGTTGCTATTATTATTTTTTATTTTGTGCATGCCACGTGAGCCGAGAGTGCGTTTGTGGGTAGTGTATGTTCACCGGGAATGGCTTTGGCCGTTGCTTGGGCGCTTTGGAGCAAGGTCCCGCCGAGGACAAAGGGTTGTTGTACCGTTTGTCGGGGAAATGGGTTCTTTTTGCAAGGAGGTCCGTACGGACATACCTAGCATGCAAAGAGGTCCGTACGGACCAACCTTGCTTTTGGGAAGGAGATAAATGCTTTCCAAAGTTGTCCGGTTCTTCCCCATTTCCCCATTTGCACCATTTTCGAGCTTTCTTCCCCATTTTCTCTAGGAACCTCCATTTTTGCCATGGATTCTTCGTACGTCCCTAGAATTTTGCCGAGGCTTTCGCAGAGAGGCAAGCACACTTCCTTGAGCAACAAAACGTGGATGCGGCGCCGTATGAGGCATCAAAGACTCGGGCTTTCGAGGTAAGGTTTCGTCTTTGCTCGATTTGGTCTTTTAAGGAGTTGGTTCCCGATTGGGATTTGCTGCGGGCCGCCGCGAAGTTCGGGATGTTAGGAGGCATGTCTACCGTTTCTCCTATAATGAAATGGTGCCCACTTTTGAGGATTTTCTGGCTTTGATGGGGGGACCTGAGGTGGAGGCCATCTCGCTTCCTTTCGATTGGTGGTGCGCGCGAGCGTGAAGCTTGCAGCTTTCTTCGTACTTCGTTGGAAGACGTGCAGGGCCTGATCCTCTATTCGGGTCATATTGACATTTCTGAGCTGCCTGAGCTGTTCATGGCTGATGATGAGAGTGATGTCTCTTGTGACGCATTTGCCTTGTGCACGATAGCGACGCTCTTCATGGTCGCCTCCTTGGCATTTGCGATGGCGCTTGCTAGATGTGGTCAGCACCGCAGGCCGGAGAGGATATTGTCCCGTTGGTGCCGGGGGAGACTCTTCATGGTATCGACCGTCCGGCGACCGGGGATCGTTTTATGAGAGGGGGAAGCCCCGCTTTGCTCACCTCGTGGCCGCGAGAGAGACTTCAGGCCATGCCCGAGGCTCCGACGTCGTTTAGCCCGTGGTCATTTGCTCGCCGACCTCTTGTGTTGGATATGGATCACCCGCCCGGGAGAGATGGATGGCACACCTTGGTACGCATCGATCCGCCGGTGGGTTCCGCACCTGGAGGATTGAGACTAGGAGGATCTTGCAGAGGGGTCCTACGTTGTCGAGTGCCAGGTTTGTCTTGGTCCTCCTTCTATATTCCGTCGCTTGTTTCCCGGCAAGCTTGGGATGAAGCAGAGCCTTTGTTGGCCGGGATGACCTTGCTACTGCGGAGATAGCTCCTCTTTGTATGGCAGCCTTCAGTGTGCTTTCTTGTATTTTCTGAGGGTATGGAAGTATTCCGCTTTCCCTCCCGTGGTACTCCTTAGACGTCTGGGAGTGTCGTATTGACGACTCGCACTGGCCTGGTATGAGCAACGTGTCGGGCAGTCCCAAGTGGTCTGGGAGAGCGTGCGTGTAGCGATTCTGGGACCCGGCTGCCGTAGCAGCTATTGCCTTAGGAGTTCCGAAGCCTGGTCCGACCCTTTCGATGTGACGGAGGCACTTTGTTTGACTACGAGACTAGAGTTGACCGACCGACAGGAGAGGTCCTTTTGCAGACTCGCAGGGAGGAGATCCGAGCCGAAGCACGGGCGAATGAAGCCCTGAGAGCTACTGGATTGTTTGACTCTACGGGGAGGACCCCAGATCTTGGACTGAGAGACGCAGAGTTGGTTCACGTGGAGCGAAAGAAGACTCGCCGGGGACGAGGGAAGAAAGGAAAGAATGGCGAGGGGACAAGCGCAGACGGCGCGGAATGACCTCCTAGGTATCCATTCATTGCATTGCAAACACATTATTAGTTAAATGTATTAAGCTGTCTTTTAGCATGTTGTGAACTTGAGAGTAGACCGTGCTTGAACTCATCAAGAAATGTTGTAACCGTTAGTGATTTGTGATTTACTTTTAAAGCTTTGTCGAGACGCAAGATCTCTTGTTTGCCTTTGCTTCTGTTGTGCACTTTGTCGGCGTCCGTCCTTGGGCTTTTCTGTTGCATTTGTGGACTGAAGCGGCCTGGGCCATGACGGCAATCCCCTTTGCTGAGGCTTTGTGCTTGGCTGAGAGGTTGAATGATCCCTTGACAAGTCGTTTTGACGGTCTTTTTCGCAGCTTCCTTGCCTCTTGTTGGCGTCGGGCTCTTGACCTCTTTTTTGCAGCTTCTGCTTGAGCTTCTTTTTTTTTTTTTTGTGAGCCCTTGCTCGAGCTCTTTTTTTTTTGTGAGCCCTTGCTCGAGCTCTTTTTTTTTTTTTTTTTCGAAGCGCGTGAGGGCGAAGACAAGCCCCGGCTTGGAAGCGTACATGAGTCACCGTTTGATGCCGAGTGATCCTCGGATGTGCTTTGATGTTGGCGCCGTGGTTTGACTTGGTCAAGGTGACTCGGGGCCTGTTCTTGAAAAGTGCGTAGCTTGATGGAGGTCTTGATTGACATTCAAACTTTTGACTTTTTTGTGTATTTTTAGACCGGACCAATTAAGGTTGCCTACGTTCCTCCTGACTAGAGGGCTCAGTTCACGTAGTTCGACACTACATGGAGTGCCAAGAGATGCACAGTTGTTCTTCTTCAGGCGAAGTATCTGCGAAGTTTGCTTCCGTTGACTGGATTCATGAAGGGATTGCCGTCTAGGTCTGTCAGCTTCATGGCGCCTCCGGAGAAGATCTTTTGAACCACGAAAGGGCCGATCCATGTGGGTTCCCATTTTCCCAGTGGGTTGGTTCGAGTGGGAGGCTTTTCTTTGAGTACAAGGTTGTAAGTACCCAAATCTGGCTCATGCCTTCCGGTTAATTTTCCCGACATTTCGGTAAGTTTTCCGGTAATTCCCCGGACCTTCCTAGTGTTCCGGAAATGTCCTAAAGCAGTCCCAAATTAAATTAAGGGCTGAAGGGAGCCTTCCTAATTAAGAAACACGTTTTTCTTAATTAGGGAGAGGGTTCTAGAATAATGCCACCTTGCATGGTTCTAGAATGCTGAGTCATAATGGATAAGACCGCACGGCCTCATTTGCAAAGGGCCTGCAGCCGCACGGCTTCATTAGCCTTATCCAGACTGCCTATAAATAGAGCCCTCCTCTACCCATTTCAACACACACAATATATGAGAAAAATACACAATACACTCTGAAATACGTGAAGAAACTGCTGGGAATTCAAGAAGAAGAAGAAGGAAGGCCAAGAAGCTACATCCCTCCTCCTTGAAGACCAAAGACGAACCTCTCCTCCTAGCTCCGTCCGAAGAAGCGAAGGAAACGATTGGTAACCTCGCACGCCTTAACCTTGCATTTTAATTGATATACTTGCTCATTGCATTCATATATCTTGCTTGGGACTTGGCATTTATTCATAAAGATCATTTCTTTATCATTCCCCTTCCCCTTTGCATGCATTAAGACCTCATTTGTCATAAAAATGTAGTCTTTTTCATAAAGGTGCATCCTTTGCACCTAAAATCCCTATTTTCCAATAAAAATGTTATCTTTATGCATCATTTGCACATAAAGATCCAATCTTTTTCAATACAAATGCATCCTTTGCATCAAAACCCCTTTTTCAATGCATCATTTGCATAAAAATCCTATCTTTATGCATCATTTGCATAAAGATCATTTCTTTCAATCAAAAAGCATCATTTGCTAAAACCAAAATGTCATCGTTTCATTAAAGAGTTATTTTTCATCATGCATTTCCCCTTTCCCCCAACCTTGGAACGGACCGGTGTAAAAGTTCTCATCTTTGCATCGTTCCTTCCATCAAAGGTTCATGATTTCTTTAGGAAAAGGATAACCTTGAACCCTATATCTCCGATTATCGCTTAAGAATGAGTATGAAGCCTCTATACGAGCTCGACCGTCTTAAAGCGTAGGATTGATGGGCTAAGGACATTCCTTCCTAAAGAACCTCATCTTTGACCAAAAGAGAGTCATGCTCTCGATCATGCAAGTCCCGAGGGTCCCGAGGTTAAAATGCGATGATCACAAGTCATAAGATGAGGACGGGATCATAATCCCAAATACATAAATTCCAAGGAATCCCGAGCGACAACCAACAAATGGTTTGTACGTCCGGAAGATAACTTGGGACATTCCCCCCTTATTTTCAAACACATGCACACAAAGAAAGCACGCAAGCAAACACGATTAATGAAATCTCGGGAGACTTGCTCCGGCAAGGCACTTTGGGTGAACGCCAAACGTTCTTCCCAAGGGGTAACTTAACCTCCGAACCCATAAAACCTTTTTTTCAAAGTTTTGAGGTAATCAAAATGGCGTGGCGACTCCGTTTTTCAAATAACTCGAATGTCTTCAAACTCGCGTGAATCCAACACAAAAATTTTGGGCACACATTCACAGTTTGGCGACTCTGCTGGGGATCATCCCAAAGGAGAAAAGCTTTATTTTCAAAACAAAAGTCGATACATGGTATATAGGTGGACCCCACTTACCCTTCCTGTATCGCTCCCTAACCCGGGGCTTGGGATAACCAGGTGGTTTAACAATCCCACGTACTCAAGATCCCTTTTCGAAAAAATAATTTTGAAAAAAAATAGAAGAAAGCTTTTCTCTTTGAGCGGGTTAGACTCCCATCGCCGATTTCATTAATCGTGCTTGCTTTCTTTACCATGCATTGCATCATTTGCATCTTGGAATCTCGCGTGATACTTTGAACGGGAAACAACCCGAAAAATAGCAAAGGAGTGGAACCTCGGAAAATTGATCCATGCAAGCCGTACGGCTCAATCCTCATTGGATTCTCGACCGGGCGACCTCGTGGCAATTCCACCAGAAAATCATGGTTAATCTGGGCAGCCCTAGCAGCCTTGGGGCTACTCACTCCATGACCGATCGGGGCTCCTTAAAATTTACGTGCTTACGTGTTGCATTTTCCCCGTCCCGAAAATCATTCCTTTAAAACACATTATGAAAATCTCTCGTTTTAACTCAAAAAGGAACATTTTTAGGAGACCGCACACTACGCGCACCCGATATATCCCGTACACTTTTGCACGCACGTCCTTCAAACCCGAGGGTGGTTCCAAATGCAATCACGGACGAGCCTTACGATGCTCCCGGCGCGCACGGAATCATCCCAACCTCCCCATGGCAGCCGGTGTCGACCAATGCACAAATTCGTGTTCACACGTTTCAAAAAACCGTGACTTTTGGTTGGTTTTTGGTCTAGTCCGTGTCATATAGCCCAGTTGCATACTCACGTAAAGGTCAAGCCTTAGCTCATAACGGAAGCCAAGATTTTCGCTCAAGCGAAATACTGCCGAAACTCCGACAAGGAAAAATCGGTGGGATCTTGACTCCGACATTGACTATTGACCTTGACCCGCACGGAATGCGTAAGAGTCAAGACCGAGTCTTTGCCAAAAAATCAAAAAGATCTTTCGCTCAAGCGAAGCTCTGCCAAAATTCCGACAAGGAAAAATTGGCAAGATCTTGACCGGCATTGACTTCGATTCCGACTCACGCACTGCGTATGCAACGAAGTTCAATGTGACACTGTGTCATCCGGCTTTTGCCGCCCGACCCATGCCTATTATATTCTCGGACATTATCGAAAGTCAAAAACCGTCATTCGCTCAAGCGAAACTCTGTCAAAGATCCGTCAAGGCAGAGAGACGAGACTTTCCCGGTATTGCCTTGATTATAATCCGCATCGCTCGTGCGTTGAAAGGTCCTATGACCCGCTAGACCCGATAGGAGCGTTCATTACTCTCGGTCGGTGGGATCCGCGTGCCCTATAGGACCCTCGCCCGGGCCGTCCACCCCGGGAGGTCGAAATACTGTGGAATACGAGGGGCTTATAGACGTAGTGACGGAACCCACCGATCCAGATCTAGAGTAGTTGTGAAAAAGAAGGGCAGAACCCCTTTTCCAACCAATTAGAGATTAATAAAAGACATTGTTTTAAGTAAACTTGAACAATTAGTGTAATCATAATTGCATGTTCCTATCTCTGAAATCCCTAATCGAGACCTTTTCGGTCCGATCTCCGTTTTCCTCATCCCGACCTTTCATGGTCAAATCCCTAATCGAGATCTTTTCGGTCCGATTTTTGATTTTCTTATCCCTACCTTTCATGGTCAAACCCTAATCGAGACCTTTTCGGTCCGATTTTTGATTTTCTTATCCCGACCTTTCATGGTCAATCTCTAATCGAGACCTCCTCGGTCCGATCTCCGATTTCCCGACTCGACCTTTCATGGTCAAATCCTTAATCGTGACCCCCTTCGGTCCGATCTCTACTTCCAATCTTGACCTTTCAAGGTCTCGTCTTTTCCAATCAATTAGGATTAGGAGAAAATGCGTTTCGAGCAAAAGTTAAAGCGATAAGGGCATGTTACTTGAGCCTTCAAATTTAAACACTTACCTTCGAGTCTAAACCTTACCTATCCCCGAGTCTAAACCTTACCTATCCTAAACCTTGCCTATCCCTTTCCCGCAGCGAAAAGAAGTGAGCGAGAGTACCGGGTCAGCCGGCTTTTCGCCGTACAGCCATCGCCTCGTAGAGTCGAATGGCAGATTTGGATGTAAAACAAAGCGAGGGTATGGGAAATCGATGATTAGGAAGGAAGAGTTAGTCCCGCTTTGGAAAATGCCCGTAAGGATCATGAAGAGCGGCTGTCATTGCTCATCGGTGCTCTTCGCCGCAATGGAATCCAAGTAACAATTGAGTCCAACGGTTCTCGGTAGTGGTCGAAGATGAGACTCCGTAAGTAGCCATCTCAGCCTCCCACTTATAACCAATACCTTCCTCCATCCACATATGATCCCTTGCCAAGGACCACTTCTCCTCGCCCTTTCCAACATCCCAGCCATCGTGGCCCCATTGCCCTCGCCTTCTCGTAACGGATTGGATTTCACCCCACTTATCCCTCGCCTCAAGAATACCGCGCTTATGCTCCAACCTCACATAATCGCTGAGATATGTGGCTATGTTCTCAAGCCCCTATACCCGCCCGAATGCGATCATGAGTTGCCGAAGGATGAACCGAAGTTTTCACTGTTACCTACCGGACTTAATGAATTCAGCCGTCGTCCGCTACTACAAGTCCTGTTGCCGATTCCGGTAGCCCAAGAGTCCCCGTTGACCCCTATGTGGCAATGTTGATGGAGCAAGTGAAATGATGCAAGAGAAGCTTGACCTCATGATGAGTATCAATACTCCCTTGACCCAAGACGTCCGAACCAAGCAAGGAAATGACTCCACCAAGCATGACCCAATGCCACCAAAGACCAAACAGAACCGTACCCATGTCGGCCACTCCGGCTCTCACAAAGGAAAGGGTGTCGTAGCTTCCTTCACCCAAATCCAACAAAGTGGAACCAATCGACAATGGAAATCCAAGCCCTGAGAATAACAAGGTCCCCCGAAAACCTCGCTCCTTTCACTTTAACAATACAGAGATGCCTTTAAGCAAGATTCTCGAAGAGCTAGTGAAAGAAAAACCGATAAAGCCACCGGAAAATTGGAAGCCCAGGAACCCCAGTATTCGGTTGGATGAGTCCAAGCATTGCCTTTTCCATCAATACCATGGGCACGACACTGATGATTGCACCTATTTGAGGCATGAGATCCAAAAGTTGATAGAAGATGGGAAGCTTGAGAACCTCCATGGGCCAAAGACGAAAGTTATGACAAAGAGGTCAATTCAAGAAGTGCAAGGTCGAAACGTCGCCCGATGATTTTGGGATGCCCATGAGCAAAGTTTTCAACGATTTGGTGAAACGAAGCCTTCTCACACCTCTCGAGAATCATAAGCCAAGAAACCCAAGTAGAGTTGACAGGCCAAGTTACGTGAGTACCACAAGCATTATGGTCATGTGACGGAAGTGTGTGGAGCTGAAGAAAGAAATTCAAATGGCCGATCTACGAAGGAAAGCTCAAGCTCCCCGGGCACCCAACCCGCGAAGAGTAACTAGACTAGGGTTTACCTATCCTTAAAAAAAAAAGGAAGAAAAAGAAAAATAGTCTCTCAGTCAACCTTCGTAGGTCCTAGTATTTTTTCCTTTCAATTAAGTCCTCTACGGACATTGTATTAAATCTTCAATTTTCTATAAAAGAGTCTTCTTCTTTTCTTGCTAGACTTAAGACATTATTTGCACACCTACATTACATTTAATGAAATGGTTTTATTTTATATGATCACTTGCATTGCTCAACGAACAATTTCTCGAAATAATTAACATTCTGATTAATCGGTGTGAGAAAGTCAACTAATGCCATCAAGCCATACACTTTCCTTACCCCACAAAAGGCCTTCATCAAAGCCATACATTTTCCCAACCATGTCCTCACCATCACCTTGACCAAGTCAACGACGGCATCATCAAGGGATAGCAAAAGGCCATTTAGCTTCAAGAGATTGACCCCGTGTCGATAACAACCTAGGGGCTTGGGTATCAAGAATGTTCAAGCAGGGGCTCGCCTTGGTCCTCATGTGCTCCAGAAAATAAAAAAAAAAAAAAAGAAAGAAAAATGTAGTGCAAAAAGAGTAATACCCGGCTAGGCGAAATCCCGGAAAAGGGCGGTCTAGGCAAAAAAGCAGGTTGCACATATATAAAAAAAAAAAAAAAAAAAGAAGAAATCTTGGTGCAAAAGAGTAATGCCCGGCTAATTTGAAAATCCCAAAAAAGGGCGAGTCTAGGCAAAAAAAAAAAAAAAAAAAAAAAAACAGGGTTGCACATAAAAAATAAAAGAAAAAATGAGGCCAAGTACTCAGCGTCACCAATCAAAAGCTTGACGGATAGGTAAGATCAAAGCTCGGAGAATGAAAGTTGTCGATAACAATGGGGTGGTCGAAGCAAAGCCGTAAGTATTTCATAAGCCTGTAGGCACGTGAAAGAGGAAGCAATTGAAGCAGCCGTCCAAAAATGACTTGGTCAAGGAATCATCCCGAGGCCCAAGCCTCACCATCCAATCTTTTCATCCGAGCCTTTTCACTAAAAGGAACCACAAATCCCATTTCCCAAAGCCAAACACAGTCCGGCCAAGGCCAAACTACGGCGACTCCGAGCTCCTCACAACGAGGGGAACGTAGGCAACCAGAATGGTCCGGTCATAAACACATCCAAATTCCTGAAAACCCGGTCTCATCAAATGACCTCTCCCATAAGCATATTCGAATTCCAGAAAATTCGGTCTCATCAATGACCTCTCTCCCATAGACACAGTCAAATCCCAGAAAACCCGGTCTCATCAATGACCTCCTTATACACAAACCTTTCTTTCACACCCAGCCAACCTTGATCCGCGACATTGGTTGACTTTCTCCTCATGATTAATAAGAATGTTTGTTCATATCGAGATTAGTGGTTGAATAACCCGAACATTAATAAAGGGTTTTAAGCAATCTTGTGATCATTATAAATAAAACAAGTTTTCAGATGTCTTGACAAGTCTTCCTTTTCTACATCTTAGGAAAGATAGCGCTAAACACTGATTTTCTGTCAGCAGGGGCTTCCATACACTTTTACCAACCTTTCTACGCTTATACTCTCTCAAAAGAGTCAGACCCAAAGCGAGCTTTTGTGCCTACATCGAATAAGGCCATCAAAATAACATAAAATCGGGATTATTCCCACCTTTTGAAAAATATGCCCCTGCATGTACATATCTTCCTAAAATTCTTCTATTTGTCTGCGTCTCCTTAAGGTTGACTGGCTGACTAAAAAAAATAGAAATAAAAAAAAAAGAAAAAGGATAGGTTTTCCCTCTTCTACAATTCGCATTAGACCGCCTCGAAACTCTTTCGGCCCTGGGGCTTTGCCAAGTCATTCCTTTAAACCGGGGCTTCTTTAGCCATGTTTAGGGTTCATATCGGGTTCTTCACTAGGTCCCTAGATGGATTCAGTCTTGGTCGCATCAATTTCGGAATCACGTTCGCAATACCATTCGATTGGGATTTTTGTTAGGTCACCGGCGGGGCTTCGTCAAGTCACTTCGCCTACTCAGTTCATTCAACCTGGCTTTGCCAAATGAAAGGATCTTTCCTTGCTTTAGTAAGACATGGGGTTTTGCAGAAAGTTTTTCCTCCGACCGAGGCTCCGATAAGTCACATCAATCCCTAGAAGAGAGGTTTGGTCACTTCAACATCTGCTTCGGTTATAAAAGCCTGTCAGCATCAGCTTCAAGCGCCAGAGTTTAAGAAAAGGACCTTAATCAGGACCCGAGGTTTAAACCCAGTCTCAGCCCAAGAAAGGAATTCTAGTCCACGTTGACAACATCTCAGCAACAACAGCAGTTCAGTCCGCACCCAAGGGATACAACCCCACCTGCTTGAAACCCGTCTTAAACACATTCCCTATGTGCATCCAGCCCAGTCCCTACCATGTTTCCAAGAGAAAAATCATCCCTAGGCTCAAGTAACGTGCCAATTGCTAATGATAACGTTTTCTCCCAAAAGCGCCTTCGTTACTTCCGTTATAACGAGGTAACTCTAGGCGACAGTTTCCTAATTGTCAAAACGTCGAAAATCCTAGACATCGTTCCTAACTGTCTAGATGAAGCTTGAACTACGATCAAGGCTTGATTCCTCCGGGATACGTAGGTAGCCTTTCATAAAAGGTTCAGCCATCCGACCACTTTGGTCACCTTTTTCTTCCTCCACTCTCCAATGGTGCGTAAGCTTTTCATAAAAGTCCAATTTTTTGACCACATTGGTCACCCCTTTTGATTTGGCACATTCCTTGTAGGATCGGTTGTTTGACCTACTAGGTCACCCCGTTTCCATCCTTATAGGAAGGGACCAAATATCTCTTTGCCATTGTCCCAAGAAGGCCAGGTAAGTGATCTCTTTTGGTCACCCAATTCCAACCTCGTGTCTCGCAATTCCATTCCAGCCTAAAGGCATTAAAAAGCACGGTTCAGAGCTTACTAAGTCGCGCGACATACTAAGCCTCTGTGGCTCTGTTTTATAATTTTGCCCCTGAAGGCTCAATTTTACGATTTTATCCCTCGTAGGTCTGTTTTACCCCTTGTGCCCCTGGTATTTTCAATCACTTTCAATCCAGTTTTCCCTCTAGTGCCCCCGATGCCTATTTTACAAATTTACCTCTGTGACTCAGTTTATTTGCCCTTGGCATTTTCAATTTTATTTTTCAAATAATCAGGATACATCCCAGTTTTCTTTACAAAAAATTATTCGGGTGCGTCCCACTTTTCTTTACAAAAACTATTGATTCCTTCCAACTTCTCTACAAAATTCAACCTTTTCGCAATCTCCGTTATTCCGTTATAACGGGATAACGTTAGGTGGATGACCTCCGAATTGTCAAAACTCTAAACTTGTGCTACCTCTATCCGCGAATAGTGATGTATGCCCAAGTCATTCCAACTTGTGCTACCTCTATCCGCGAATAGTGATGTATGCCCAAGTCATTCCAACTTGTGCTACCTCTATCCGCGAATAGTGATGTATGCCCAAGTCATTCCAACTTGTGCTCCAACTTGTGCTACCTCTATCCGCGAATAGTGATGTATGCCCAAGTCATTCCAACTTGTGCTACCTCTATCCGCGAATAGTGATGTATGCCCAAGTCATTCCAACTTGTGCTACCTCTATCCGCGAATAGTGATGTATGCCCAAGTCATTCCAACTTGTGCTACCTCTATCCGCGAATAGTGATGTATGCCCAAGTCATTCCAACTTGTGCTCCAACTTGTGCTACCTCTATCCGCGAATAGTGATGTATGCCCAAGTCATTCCAACTTGTGCTACCTCTATCCGCGAATAGTGATGTATGCCCAAGTCATTCCAACTTGTGCTACCTCTATCCGCGAATAGTGATGTATGCCCAAGTCATTCCAACTTGTGCTCCAACTTGTGCTACCTCTATCCGCGAATAGTGATGTATGCCCAAGTCATTCCAACTTGTGCTACCTCTATCCGCGAATAGTGATGTATGCCCAAGTCATTCCAACTTGTGCTACCTCTATCCGCGAATGAATAGTGGTGTATGCCCAAGTCATTCCAACTTGTGCTACCTCTATCCGCGAATAGTGATGTATGCCCAAGTCATTCCAACTTGTGCTCCAACTTGTGCTACCACTATCCGCGAATAGTGATGTATGCCCAAGTCATTCCAACTTGTGCTACCTCTATCCGCGAATAGTGATGTATGCCCAAGTCATTCCAACTTGTGCTCCAAATTGTCCTACCTCTATCCGCGAATAGTGATGTATGCCCAAGTCATTCCAACTTGTGCTACCTCTATCCGCGTATAGTGATGTATGCCCAAGTCATTCCAACTTGTGCTACCTCTATCCGCGAATAGTGATGTATGCCCAAGTCATTCAAACTTGTGCTCCAACTTGTGCTACCTCTATCCGCGAATAGTGATGTATGCCCAAGTCATTCCAACTTGTGCTACCTCTATCCGCGAATAGTGATGTATGCCCAAGTCATTCCAACTTGTGCTACCTCTATCCGCGAATAGTGATGTATGCCCAAGTCATTCCAACTTGTGCTCCAACTTGTGCTACCTCTATCCGCGAATAGTGATGTATGCCCAAGTCATTCCAACTTGTACTACCTCTATCCGCGAATAGTGATGTATGCCCAAGTCATTCCAACTTGTGCTCCAACTTGTGCTACCTCTATCCGCGAATAGTGATGTATGCCCAAGTCATTCCAACTTGTGCTACCTCTATCCGCGAATAGTGATGTATGCCCAAGTCATTCCAACTTGTGCTCCAACTTGTGCTACCTCTATCCGCGAATAGTGATGTATGCCCAAGTCATTCCAACCTTTGCTACCTCTATCCGCGAATAGTGATGTATGCCCAAGTCATTCCAACTTGTGCTACCTCTATCCGCGAATAGTGATGTATGCCCAAGTCATTCCAACTTGTGCTCCAACTTGTGCTACCTCTATCCGCGAATATGATGATGTATGCCCAAGTCATTCCAACTTGTGCTACCTCTATCCGCGAATAGTGATGTATGCCCAAGTCATTCCAACTTGTGCTACCTCTATCCGCGAATAGTGATGTATGCCCAAGTCATTCCAACTTGTGCTCCAACTTGTGCTACCTCTATCCGCGAATAGTGATGTATGCCCAAGTCATTCCAACTTGTGCTACCTCTATCCGCGAATAGTGATGTATGCCCAAGTCATTCCAATTTGTGCTACCTCTATCCGCGAATAGTGATGTATGCCCAAGTCATTCCAACTTGTGCTACCTCTATCCGCGAATAGTGATGTATGCCCAAGTCATTCCAACTTGTGCTCCAACTTGTGCTACCTCTATCCGCGAATAGTGATGTATGCCCAAGTCATTCCAACTTGTGCTACCTCTATCCGCGAATAGTGATGTATGCCCAATTCATTCCAACTTGTGCTCCAACTTGTGCTACCTCTATCCGCGAATAGTGATGTATGCCCAAGTCATTCCAACTTGTGCTACCTCTATCCGCGAATAGTGATGTATGCCCAAGTCATTCCAACTTGTGCTACCTCTATCCGCGAATAGTGATGTATGCCCAAGTCATTCCAACTTGTGCTACCTCTATCCGCGAATAGTGATATATGCCCAAGTCATTCCAACTTGTGCTACCTCTATCCGCGAATAGTGATGTATGCCCAAGTCATTCCAACTTGTGCTACCTCTATCCGCGAATAGTGATGTATGCCCAAGTCATTTCAACCTGTGCTACCTCTATCCGCGAATAGTGACGTACGCTCAAGTTTCCCAACTTAAGTTACCTTTATCTCCGTCATAAAGAGATAGCGCCGTAAGCTCTAGCTTCTTCAGGTGACAGCCTCCGAATTGTCAAAATCTCAAGGATCCTAGACGTCGTTCCTAACTATCTAGTGATGCTTGAACTACGATCAAGGCTTGATTCCTCCGGGATACGTAGGTAGCCTTTTATAAAAGGTCCAGCCATTCGACCACTTTGGTCACCCTGTTTCTTTGTCACTCCTCAGTGATAAAGCAGCCCCTCATAGAAGTTCAGATATCCGACCACCTTGGTCACTTCTAGCATATCCCCAGTAGGATCAATTGCTTGACCTCCTAGGTCATTTTCTCTTCTTTTTCCCCCAAAGAAGAGACCGTTTCTCTTCTTCCTTCCCCAACGGATCCTAATCCCGAACTACGGCTGGCTTGATTCCTCCGGATACGTAGGTAGCCTTCCAAAAGGTTCGACCACTCGACCACCTGTCACCCACTGTCCGTCTCGGCATTCGCCAGATCGGATCCTTTTCTATCGACAACCCCACTCGCCTTGCAAGTGACGTTGCCGAGGGGCTTCTGTAAGTACCCAAATCTGGCTCATGCCTTCCGGTTAATTTTCCCGACATTTCGGTAAGTTTTCCGGTAATTCCCCGGACCTTCCTAGTGTTTCGGAAATGTCCTAGAGCAGTCCCAAATTAAATTAAGGGCTGAAGGGATCCTTCCTAATTAAGAAACACATTTTTCTTAATTAGGGAGAGGGTTCTAGAATAATGCCACCTTGCATGGTTCTAGAATGCTGAGTCATAATGGATAAGACCGCACGACCTCATTTGCAAAGGGCCTGCAGCCGCACGGCTTCATTAGCCTTATCCAGACTGCCTATAAATAGAGCCCTCCTCTACCCATTTCAACACACACAATATATGAGAAAAATACACAATACACTCTGAAATACGTGAAGAAACTGCTGGGAATTCAAGAAGAAGAAGAAGGAAGGCCAAGAAGCTACATCCCTCCTCCTTGAAGACCAAAGACGAACCTCTCCTCCTAGCTCCGTCCGAAGAAGCGAAGGAAACGATTGGTAACCTCGCACGCCTTAACCTTGCATTTTAATTGATATACTTGCTCATTGCATTCATATATCTTGCTTGGGACTTGGCATTTATTCATAAAGATCATTTCTTTATCATTCCCCTTCCCCTTTGCATGCATTAAGACCTCATTTGTCATAAAAATGTAGTCTTTTTCATAAAGGTGCATCCTTTGCACCTAAAATCCCTATTTTCCAATAAAAATGTTATCTTTATGCATCATTTGCACATAAAGATCCAATCTTTTTCAATAAAAATGCATCCTTTGCATCAAAACCCCTTTTTCAATGCATCATTTGCATAAAAATCCTATCTTTATGCATCATTTGCATAAAGATCATTTCTTTCAATCAAAAAGCATCATTTGCTAAAACCAAAATGTCATCTTTTCATTAAAGAGTCATTTTTCATCATGCATTTCCCCTTTCCCCCAACCTTGGAACGGACCGGTGTAAAAGTTCTCATCTTTGCATCGTTCCTTCCATCAAAGGTTCATGATTTCTTTAGGAAAAGGATAACCTTGAACCCTATATCTCCGATTATCGCTTAAGAATGAGTATGAAGCCTCTATACGAGCTCGACCGTCTTAAAGCGTAGGATTGATGGGCTAAGGACATTCCTTCCTAAAGAACCTCATCTTTGACCAAAAGAGAGTCATGCTCTCGATCATGCAAGTCCCGAGGGTCCCGAGGTTAAAATGCGATGATCACAAGTCATAAGATGAGGACGGGATCATAATCCCAAATACATAAATTCCAAGGAATCCCGAGCGACAACCAACAAATGGTTTGTACGTCCGGAAGATAACTTGGGACATTCCCCCCTTATTTTCAAACACATGCACACAAAGAAAGCACGCAAGCAAACACGATTAATGAAATCTCGGGAGACTTGCTCCGGCAAGGCACTTTGGGTGAACGCCAAACGTTCTTCCCAAGGGGTAACTTAACCTCCGAACCCATAAAACCTTTTTTTCAAAGTTTTGAGGTAATCAAAATGGCGTGGCGACTCCGTTTTTCAAATAACTCGGATGTCTTCAAACTCGCGTGAATCCAACACAAAAATTTTGGGCACACATTCACAAAGGTCACCTTCCCTGATGTCTCGGGATTCGACTTTCTTGTCGAAAGCTCTAGCCATCCTGCTTTGATAGGCTCGGACGTGTTCCATGGCCTTTAGTCGTCGCTCGTCTAGCAGAGCCAATTCGTCGTGTCGGCTTCGTAGCCATTCAACTTCGTTGACGTCATTTTCCAGCAACACTCGGAGTGAGGGAATTTCCAGTTCAATGGGAAGGACTGCTTCCATCCGTATGTCAGGGCGAATGGGGTTTCTCCCGTGGCCGTTCGGCGATGTGCGGTAGCCCCAAAGTGCAAGGTGCGGCTTCTCGGGCCAATCTCGTCCTCGGGTGGTCATTTTCGGATGATCCGTTCGAGGGTTTTGTTTGCCGCTTCCACGGCGCCATTTGTTTGTGGCCGGTAGGGAGAAGATTTGTGGCGTGTGATCTTGAATTCGGCCGGCCAGCCAATCGAATTCCCCTTCAAAGTGTGAACCATTGTCTGATATGACCTCATTTGGGATGCCGTATCGGCAGATGATGTTTTCCTTGAGGAAATGCGCGACCTTCTTGGAGGTGAGTACCTTGTAGGACTTGGCTTCGACCCATTTGGTGAAGTAGTCGATGGCTACTACGATGAACTCGTGACCGTTGCTGCCTGGCGGAGCGATTTTCCCGATGACGTCAATTCCCCAAGTGGCAAAGGGCCAAGGTGTAGTCATGCAGTAGAGATCGTGGGGCGGCAGATGATTGAGGTTGGAGAACCGTTGGCACTTGTCGCAGCTTCGGACAAAGTGGATGCAATCTGCCTCCCATGGAGATCCGGTAGTAGCCCATCCCGAGAATGATTTGCATCGGGGCTCTAGCGTTCATGTGGGGACCGCAAGCCCCATTGTGGACTTCGTTCATGAACTTGTTTGCTTCTTCTTGGCTGATGCAACGTAGGAGTGGCCCATGGTAGCGTTTCTTGTATAGCATGTCCCCGAGGATGACGAAGTGAGAGGCGAGGCGTTTTAGGGCCATGATGCTCTTGGTTTTGACCCCTTCGTGTGTGGGTCTTCCTTGTTCATGAAGGTGGTTTCCCGCTCTTGAGGTATTGGAAGATCTAGTTATACCATGGCTCATTGACGGGCTTAGGTTCTGGTTCGATCTCACAACAAGAGGCGGGAATTTCCTTTCGTCCGACTTTGAAGGGTTTGATTGCTTTTCCTTCGGGGATTTCAACAAGGGAAGCCAAGGTGGCTAAGGCATCTCGCAAACCCGTTTCGGTCTCTTGGAAAGTAGTGGAAGGTGACCTCTTCGAATTGTGTGATGAGGTCCTCCATGCGGGCATGGTATTTTTGCAAGCACGGGTCTATGGTTTTCCACTTGTTGGAGACTTGGTTGATGATCAAGGCCGAGTCCTCGTAAACTTCGAGTTTGGACATTCCTCTCGAGTGCGGCTTGTAGTCCAAGCAAGCAGCTTCATATTCGGCGGCATTGTTGGTTACCTCGAAATTGAGCTTTATAGCAATTGGGGTGTGCTCGTCCTTGGGATCTACCAAGAGCATACCGATGCCGTTTCCTTTTTGTTGGATGCTCAGTCGAAGAACAGTTGCCATCGATTTTCGCTTTCGATTGCGAAGATTCCCTCGTCACGGAAATTGTGGTTCGGGGCCTCGAGCCTCGTCGGTGGGGAAATCGCCCGGTTGTTCGGCCATGGCCCGTCCCTTGATTGACTTTTTGGTTCACGTACTTGATGTCAAATTCCGCTAGGAAGAAAGACCATTTGGCGAGCCTCATTGACAGAGATGGTTTGTCGAAGAGGTACTTGACTGGGTCCATTTTGGAAACCAAGTGTAACGTGTGCGACCGCATGTAGTGCCGTAGTTTCCCGACAACCCATACCAGAGCTGCGCAGGTTTTCTCGAGGGCTGAGTAATTGAGTTCGCTGCCTTGAAACTTTCGACCGACGAAGTAGATGGCGCTTTCGACCCGTGACTCTTTTTTTTCCTGACAGAGCATGGCTCCAACTGCGGTGTCGGTCACAGTTAGGTATAGCAACAGTGGCTTTTCCTCGTGGGGAGGACAGAGAATCGGAGGACTCACAAGGTATGCTTTTATTTTTTCAAAGGCATCTTGGCATTCTGAGTTCCATTCGATGTCGGCGTTCTTCTTCATCAGTTTGAAGATTGGCTCGCACATAGAGGTCAATTGGTTGACGAAGCGGCGATATACGTGGCGGCCCATGAAGCTTTTCACCTCTGTCTGAGTTTGTGGTGGTCTCATTTCGATGATGGCCTTGATCTTTTGAGGATCAACCTCGATGCCTCCCTCGGTGACCATGTATCCCAAAACCTTGCCTCGGCTAACCCCAAATGTGCATTTGGCAGGGTTAAGCCTGATTGAGTGTTTTCGGAGGCGATTGAAGAATTTTCTCGTGTCCGCGAGGTGTTGTCCATCGATCCCTTTGAGTGAACGATCATGTCATCGACGTACACTTCGATCTCTTTGTGGATCATATCGTGGAAGAGGGCGATTGCCGCCCGTTGGTAGGTAGCCCCAGCCGTTCTTTAGTCCGAACGGCATTATGTAGCAAAGAGGTTCCCAGGGGTTGTGAAAGCTGTCTTTTCTTGGTCTTCTTCGGCCATCTTGATTTGATTGTGGCCAGGCAAATCCGTCCACGAAGGACTTGACTTCGAAATTGGGCTGTAGTGTCTACCAACATGTCGATGTTGGGTAGTGGAAAATCGTCCTTGGGACTTGCTTTGTTGAGATCTCGGAAGTCCACGCAACAGGCGTACTTTTCCATTGGCCTTGGTGACCGTGACGATATTGGAGAGCCATGTGGGGTACTCGATCACCCCGATGAAGCCGACGCGGAGCATTTTTTTGATCTCCTCTTTGACTTGTAAAGACCGCTCACGGCTTGATTCGGCGTAGCTTTGCTTGATGGGCTTAGCCTCGGGATTCAAAGGGATTCGGTGCTCTACAATGTTAGGATCTAATCCGGGCATGTCTCGGTAAGACCAAGCGAACACGTCCACGAACTCTTTGGCAGTGCGGTCAATGCGTCTTGCTCTGTGCTTAGGTGAAGAAACTTCCGATTTGCGTCTCTTTTGGCTCTTCGGTAGTTCCCAAATTCACTTTGGTTAAAACCTCCTCGGCGACTTGGGCCCGGTTTTTCTCTCGTTTGACAACATGCTTAAAGATGTGCTTAATGTATTGTTCGTTTAATGTGTCCGCTTCTTTATCAAGTGAATCGTTATTAACTGTTTGTGTGTTAGTTAATTTATCGGTTGTTAAAGATGCAATGAGAGGATACTCGGAAAGATCGAAGCATTCATTAAGAGCATACGGGGAATACATTATTGGCAATGAGTTCGTAATCTTCCGGCGTGAGGCCATCGGATGACTCGAGAGACTCAAATTCAAAGCTAATGGACTCGGGATGAGTTTTGACACTAGACTCTAGGACTCGAGGGTCGACCAAGTTGTTCGATCATGTCCTTTTCTTTGTGAGTGGGTCCGGAGAAGGTGGCCCAGGTTATTGAGTGGCAATGAGCTTGATAGGAGATGGGGCTTGAAAGGCTTTATGTCACCGTTCCCGATCATTGCTATCACAGAGTTATCGAAACAAAATCGATTAGATCCGGCATCTCGATTTCTTCTTTGAAGAGCGAGGTGGAGCGGTGGCTCGTCCCAAGCATCGTCTGCGGAGTCTTTTGCTTTTGTCTTGGGCATTACTAGCTCGAATGCACTCGTCCCGCTTGTTGAGGGCGGGAGTGCCGACAGAGAGTTTTTCGAGTTCTTCCGCCAAAGAGGAGTTTTCCGAACCAAAATTCGTTGTGAATAGTGGTGGTCATGGATCCCCGTAGGGCGGTGTGTCGAGAAATGCTCTTCGGACGGGATTTGGCTTGAGGCCTCCGAATCTTGCCAGTTACTGTGGAGCTTGTCCATGGTTGTCGGCCGGCTTTGTTTGAGTGCGATCGGCTCTGTTCCCTTTTTGGATCTTCTTCCAAGTTGCCGGCCTTCTTTGTGAAGTACTTGGTCATGTCGAAGCCGTAAGGACGAAGATCGGAGATGGCGTGCAAGCCTCTTTTGTTATCTCGCGGAGCATTTTCGTGCGGCTCGCTTGTCCTCCGCAATGTGTTCGGGAGTAGGAGAGTATCCCCGGGCCGTGCGGGGGTATTCTCGTTCTTTGATATTGATGATCTGTTGAGTGCCACGATGGCGTTTTCCCAAACCGAGCCCCGGATGTAGTTCATGTGCTTCATCATTTTCATCGGGGAGGGATCTTGTCCCCAAATCAAAGGCGAGGTCTATGTGGCACACTTGGGCCTTTGGGCTTTCGATGGTGAACCCCGTTAGCATCATGCCATCATCGTCGGGTTTGATCTCTAAGGCCGGGACGCCGTTTGTGTCGGTCCTTTCGTTGACTACGCTATCACCGTAGATGATGGTAAGATCATTCCTTGGGACGAACTTTACGCACCGATGAAGAGTGGATGCCACCCCATTGATCTGGTGTAGCCAAGGGCGTCCCAAAATGGCGTGAATGTGATCGGGATGTCGATGACTTGGAAATCCGTCGGGACCATTTGTTTTCCAAACCACGGGTTCAAGGTGGCTATTCCCAAGGCCGGGCGGGATGTTGAGTCGTATGCCTTGATTGCACAGTCGAGGGCTTTAGATCGGTGCTTTGATCCCTAGCAAATCCATCATTTTGGGCGGAAGGACGTTCATGGATGATCCCCATCTACCAAGACCCGAGGGAGACGGCGCTCGTTCGGTTGAACCGTTATGTAGAGAGGCTCGTTATGGTCGCCCCAAATTTTGGAAGATCGAGCTGCGTGAAGGTGATGATATTGTTGTAATTAACGTTGCCAATCATCTGAACCGCTTCATCGGTGTCACCGTGATGGGAACCATGGTGCAGGCCGGGGCTTTCTTCCGGCTTGAGCTTGTGCGGGTAAGATGAAGTGAGTAAGGACCATAGTGAGATGTTAGCCTGAGTGCGCTTGAGCCGTGTCAAGACAGGATCTTCGGCCTTTGGGTCCAAGATTTCAGCTTTCTTTGCATAGGGCCTCTTTTCGGTTGTGGCTCGTGTATGGCCGGCCTTTTGTCTGTCCGTGGAGGATTCACTGATTTGACCAGGAACGTGTCGAACGTTCACTTCTGGTCCTATGGTTTTGCTTGTCTCTCCTATTTTCAGTAGTGGGAGGAGCTCGATTGGCATAAGGCCGCACCGCGCATTTCAATTCGTTCACCGGTCATAGCCTTTACCGAAGCATCAATAGTGGCTTTGAGATCTTCCCAAGACGGGGTTGGATTATCTGGACCTTCGGGCCTTCGGTGGCGGTGCGAAGCTCGTCCCACTGATCATGGAGCAGACATTGCCATGGCCTTGTGCGAGCTAGACTTGCTTGGAGTAGATGACATAGTAGTCAAACTTTCCTGAGGGTTCTCCAAGGGTTCCGACTGTGGGATCACCGGATTCGTACCTCTTTTTCGGTTTTGTTGAGAAGATAGCTTCTTCTTTCGTCGAGGGCGGCCCTCGTTCATTGCATCCTGGAATTCCATTTCCGGACAAGCACGCAATCGCGAGACGTCCCACCAGATGTGTTCGTTGTTCGGCGGTGGTACCGGGACCTCGGGGAGGCCGAGTGGGCAAGCTTTCCTCTGGAAGGTCTTGTGGCCTTTCGTCATAACCGCATGGCTCGTACGAGGGTAACGGGTTGACTTACGGGAGACAATGAGAGATGTTAGAGGCTGTAGGAGCTTGCCATGACTTGGGAAGCCCCGGGAAGTTGGGTGGCTAATGTTCCGAAGTGGTGCATGGCACCTTCGATCCAGGCTTGTTGCTCACCTTGACGTTTCTTAATAGCCATGAGGACCTCGCCAAACTTCTTCCAATGTTGGGAAATTTCTCGGGGTAAGGTCCCGTTCTCATCGTTGTTATCCACCGACTTGACCATGGGGAATTGACGGACCGTCCTGGTGACGAGTTGGGAAGGAGGTAGGACCTTCTTGTTTGACACCGGGAGACGGGTTCCCTGGTACTCTCGACCAACTCTGCGGTAGGCTGGAGGGTGATGGGTAAGGTTTAGACACAAGAATGGCCTAACGGGATAAAAGGGGGAAAGCTCACGTGGCATGCGGTTTCCGTTTCTTTCATTTTCTGATTTTTTTTTTTGTTGTTGTTTTAATTTACTTAAAACATGTTTTCTCAGAATCCTAGGTAGGTTGGAAAAGATTGCTCTTCTTTTTCGCAACTATGCTAGATCCTGGGTCAGTGGAGACCATCTGTGCGGCTATAAGCCCCTCGTTTTGCACCTGTATTTCGACATCCTAGGGTGGACAGCCCGGCGAGGGTCCTATAGGGCAAGCGGTTTCCACCGACCTAAAAGAAAAAATCGAACCTAAGGACCGAGCTGTCATGTTCGTTTTGATGCGTTAGCCATGTGAATAGTGAACCAAGCCGCCACCGAGTCAAGATCGAGGTCAAGAGTTCGGCATGACCTCTCTTTACCTTGCTTGCGCAAGGGATCTGTGACGTTAGGCGTTGGGCTGGTCATATTGTCATGGCCGACGTATCAAAGGCGTGATGACATGGTGTCATGTGAGCATGGATGTATATCCGGACGGAACATCGTGCGGGTGTAGCTTCGGAAATCAAGATCAGTCAAGATTTTAGCATGACCTTTCATCGCTTTGCTTGCGCAAGGGATCTTGAGTTCCGAGCCTTGACTCGAGAAAAATAGCCGGCATGGTATATGTATCCAGCCGTATGACACGGACTGGGTA
The DNA here is from genome assembly GCA_022495995.1 of Adenophora triphylla var. japonica. Taxonomy (NCBI): domain Eukaryota; kingdom Viridiplantae; phylum Streptophyta; class Magnoliopsida; order Asterales; family Campanulaceae; genus Adenophora; species Adenophora triphylla. The sequence goes on from JAFEMH010003848.1 coordinate 100,246, forward strand.
AAAACCAACCGAGTCCGGACAGAGTGTGACTCAAAACTTCAAACGCGTGCGGGGTTGACGCCTTGGCTAGGATGGGATGTTTGGAATGATCCCGTGCGCGTCCAAGAGGCCTAGGAAGACCAAACGGACTGCAACTAAGACCACTCCGGGTTGAGGGTTGTAGTGTGCGATGTATCCGAGCGGCGGTGCGCGTAGCGTGCGGTGCTGTAGAAGGCGACGGTGCGCGTAGTGTGCGGTCTCTAAAATTCTTTTTCTGAGTAAAACAGTAGTTTTTGAAGAATTTTAAATGTATGCACAGATGTATATTGATGCATTTTTTTTTGTATTTTTATTTTTTTTGTAAAATAAAAACGAAGCACGTGCACACACACACAACAGTTAAAGGAAGGGGTAAAATGAAAGTTTGACCCTCATCATCGTTTTAAAAATCTTTTGTTTTGTTTAAAAGTTTTTAAAACAAATTTCCCCAGCGGAGTCGCCAACTGAAATTACCCGGATCCGAGAGGCTCGCGCCCCGGCATCTGGCATCTTTCGCGTTGGAGGCGGTTTTTGGTCCCGCCGTTTGTTTTCGCATTTGTAGAGTCGCCACGCCGTTTTTATTAAGCCCAAAACATTGAAAAAGGGCATCAGTTTAAAGATAATTTTAAACTGTTTTTGTGTGATGAGATTTTGAGTTCGGAGGTCAGATGACTCCTCGGGAAGAGAATATTAGAATATTAGAGCTCACCCGAGTCGCCTCGTAAAACGAGTCTTTCGGATACCCCTAATATCCTTTAAATGTTGTGTGTGTGTGTGTGTGCTTTTAAAAATGCATGCTGTATCAGATGTCTACATTGTATACTATGTATTGAAATGTATTGAAATAGTAATGGAAGGAAGCCTTACCAATGTTGGTTCGTGTCTGTCTTCCGCTGGGGAATAGTGTTTGAGGTCGGAGTAGCGTTCCGGTACGGATCGGAATTGCTTCGGGAGGGGCCCAGGTTGTACGCGGGACGAGTTTCGGCGTGAGTTGATGTTGCAGGCTGCGTTCGGGCAGAGGTTCGGCGTGCGTTGGGGTGGCAGGAGTCACTCGGGCAGAGGTTCGGCGTGCGTTGTGGTGGCAGGAGTCACTCGGGCAGAGTTTCGGCGTGGTTTGGGATTGTCGGTTTGACTTGAAAAGAGCCGGGACACCGTGGAAAGACCAGGCAAGGCCTCGGAGTACCACGAGGGGCCTCAGAGTACCTCGAGAGTGCCTCGGGGCAGCGCGGGAGCGTCTCGGGAGCGCTCGGAGAGGCTTCGGAGCACCACGAGGGGGCTCGGAAGGCCTCGGAAGGATCCGAAAGGGGCCGGGAATGCCTCGGAAGGACTTAGAGGGAAGCCGGAGGAAGGCCTAGGGAGGAAGAGAGAAGTGGGAGGTGTGTCAAAATGAGGAAGGGGAGCCCTCTATTTATAGTGCCAGATTTGGTGCAAAGAGGTCCGTACGGACCTCCCTGGTAATCCAAACTTTTGGTTTTCCTCGATTTGAGGGAATCTGTGATGATGGTGAATATTTGGAAATCATGATGTTCCCTGTGCAATAAGGTCCGTACGGACCATCTTGCATGCAAAGAGGTCCGTACGGACCAACTAAGCAAGAGGGTAATCATTTTCCCCGGGATTTGAGGGAATATTGTGGACTTTAAGAAGATTCAGTAATTATTAAAGCAAAGAGGTCCGTACGGACCATTATTGCTTTTCCAATTTCCTGAAAATTCCCAAAAGGTCCTTTTGTCCCTTTTTATCCCAGAAAGGCTCCTCCCTTGGTTTGGCTGGGGGTTTAGAGAGGGTTTTGAGTGAGAGGGGTCGTCGAGACTGCGTTGATGAGTCAGCGGTGCTTCCCGTGTGTTTGAAAGGGTGTGATCCAGATTGGGGTACTTACAGCCACGATCGTGCTCTCTGCTGGCAAGGTATTAGTCATAGGAATATCCCCGACATGGCTTGGTCCTGTGCCTGCACCAAACAAAGATCTAGGAAGTAAAGGTGAAAATGGAGTAGATACTTGAGTTTCAACTTGCTTCCCTTTACGCAGGCTATCAATGGCGCTGAATATCATGGCATTCATATGCTCCTGGCCATCCAACCGATCGCCTATTTTCTTCAACATGTCCGCCATGTTGGACATTATCTCCAAATTGACAGCTTCTGCACTTGGAGGAGGGTTGCCTTGGGCATTGGAAACAGGAAGTGGACGACTCCCATCTTGACTGCCGGACGACGGATTAGCCATTTCTACTTGAATAATCAAAGTTTCACTACTAGAAACAGGCCTTTTACCGACGGAAATTTCCGTCGGTAAATCCACTAATCCGTCGGTAAATGGTTATTACCGACAGAATGAGTCCGTCGGTTTCCGTCGGAAATAATTGGTTGGTAATACCGACGGACCAAATTCGCCGGTATTTCCGGCGGATTTTCCGCCGAAAAATATAAAATTCCGTCGGAAATCGTCCGTCGGAAATGAGTGATGCCGGCCGGTTAACCGGAGAGATTGCCGGAGTTTACCGATGGAAATATCCGTCGGTAAATATCAAAAAAAATAAATAAATAAAACCCATTACCGACGGTTATAACCGTCGGTAAAAATAAAATTTACCGTCGGATATGTCCGTCGGAAATCTAAATCGAATCCGACGGATATATCCGTCGGTAATGGGATTTATTATTTAATTTTTTTATTATTTTCCGACGGATATTTCCGTCGGAAATTAGAATTATTTATTTTTTTTAATTATACTACCGACGAAAATATCCGTCGGTAATCCGCCGTATTTTAAAAAAAATTCTATTTTATTATTAATCCACCGTAAACCTGTCAAACCCGTTTAAACAAATCCCAAAATAAAATAAACTCAAACAACATACAAACATCAAACATACAAACATCAAATAAACTCAAACTGTATCAAGCAACCTAAAGCGAAAGGGGAAAAGGGGAAAGGGGAAGGGGGAAAAGAGGAAAGGGAAAGGGGAAAAGGGAAAAGGGAAAAGGGGAAAGGGAAAGGGAAAGGGAAATTGTTTCGCTTGGGGAAAAGGGAAGGGAAATGGAAAGGGAAACAAAATATATTTGTTTACATTACATGCCAGCCAAATAAAATGAATGTCAATCAACCACGACCCCGACCACGACCCCGACCCCGACCACGAGCGCTGCCGCTACCGCTACCATCGCCACTACCACCGCCACTTCCCCTAAGGTATTGACCGACTGACTCATCAGAAGCGTTACCGCTATTACGTGGCTGTGGCTGTGGCTGTGGCTGTGGCTGCAAATTCATGGTAGCCAAGTATTGTTGCACGCGCTGGTCAAGCTGTTGAGCCAATATACTAGCCACCTGGGCCTCCACCTGGGTCTGCACTCGGGCCTCCACCTGGCTCTGGATCTGCTCCACTCGCTTCTCAACCTCTCTGTTCACCCGTTCATCAAACGCTTCTTGATCCACATGATGACTGCCGCCGGAGGAAGAAGATGAAAAGTATGAAGTAGTAGGGCTGCGGAATGGCATGTTAAAATACCCCGCACCATGTCCTCCGAATCCAGGCAAGCGATCTCCCTTCGGTTGCTTGCCGTCGAGGACAATGGCCGCCCAAAGCTTTTCACGAAAGGCGGGCCGCTCGGTGCTCTCAGGAGCCAAACTTCCTTCTTCAATAGCCTCCTCACGAGCCCGCCTATCATACTCTTCCTGGAAAAAAAAATACATTATACACTATGGTAGAAAATAATATTTCTTTAACTAAATAATTTATTATTTACTAATAGAAAATATATAATTTACTAATAGAAAATACTATTAACACTTACAAAAAGGGTGCAGTAATAAGGATTGACCCATTGTGGCCCCGAGCCATCGCCAGCCTCCGTAGTATGTGTAGCCGTAAATACGAAGAAAGACGCCTCATCATTTCCGTGTTTCTTAATCTTAACATATAAAAAAATTAAAACTTTAAGATATTGCTTATCAAATAATAACAATATATGAATCAAATAAAGTAATAACAATATATGAATCAAATAAAGTATTGCTTAATTTACAAACGGATAATAAATGAAGTAAGTTTACCAAGTCTCGCTGAAGTTAATTGATCCTCCAGTGTGCACACTCCCCCGCCCCTCTTGTGTGTTCCTATTCTTCTTTGCAATTTCTGAACTTTTTTGAAATTTCTCACTGCTCCAATAGGCTTCCCACTGCTCCCACGCAGTAGCGGAGAAATTAGCTGGAGGCAAACTATCAATTAGCCACTTTGCTCTCATGTCGTACACTTTCCCAGCGTACCGCTTAGCAACCAATTTCTTAAAAGCCGCCTCGATTTGCAAGTCGGTAAACCCAGGGCATGAATATACGTGCTACAAAAATAGTAAAATTAGTTAAATAAACAAGGAAATAGTCTACAAACTTTACAAAGGAAAGAGAATTAAGTAATTTTACCCGAAACTGGCTATACCAGATAGCGTACACCTCTTTTGATATCGACTTGGGGGTGGGATAAAATCTCTCAAAATTATACCCGCTGAATAAATCCCCAAACCATCTAGCGGGATCTCGACAACCACCATGTATAAACCTATAAGATATTAATTGAAAAACAATATATCAATATATATACAAATAAAAAGACAATAATAAAATGTAAACATTACAATTAAATAATACTTACTGGCCACTGGGAGAGATATATATTTCCATTTTTCCATCCTCATTACTAATTGCGTCCAAGTTAACCCATCCTCATTACAAAATTATTTTTATTTTTTATTTTTTATTATTATATTTATTATTATTATTATTATTATTATTTATTATTATTATTATTATTATTTATTATTATTATTATTATTATATTATTTATTTTATTATTTTATTTATTTTGTTTTTTTTATTTTTTATTTTTATTTTTTATTATTATTATTATATTTTTTATTATTATTATTATATTTATTATTATTATTATTATATTTATTATTATTATTATTATTATTATTTATTATTATTATTATTTTATTATTATTTATTTTCTTTTTTATTTTTTATTTTTTTTTATATTTATTTTATTTATTTTTTATTTCATTTTTTTAGACATTCACCCCCTCACCGTCCCAATATGAATATCCAAGCCTACCAAACTCTTACATAAACCAACAATCTAGACCATATTCAAACCTTTTGACACCTAAAAATGCAAATGAAACAACTAGCACATAGAAAAAGACTACATAATTAAACCCACATAGACAGTTAATTATTCAATCCAAGCCTACCAAACTCTTACATAAACCAACAATCTACACACGGCTGCACACACTCACACTCACACGCAGAACACACACACTCACAGCACACACCAAACACACCCTGCAGAACACCCACACACACAACACACACGGCACAACAGTAACACACACACATGCACAACATACTCACACACACAGCACACATCAGAACACCTTCTACACACACCAAAACACACACCGCACAACAAGAACTCCATTCTATAAGAGATCAAAGAAAACCTTGCAAACATAACAAAATCCAAGCACAGAGGTCACACATTATGATAGTACTTCAAATGTCATGACCAACAAAAAGATACGATTCAGTATGCTTACAGATTTAAATATAGCGCTTACATTAGAAAAACTAGAACTTAACATTCAGATTTTTCATCAAAGAAGAAACATCTTCCACATTTCCCTCTAATGTAAGTTTCCAATCTCTGCTTTCAATTGTAACTTTTACTTCATCCCTATCGGAAGAAGACGATCCTTCTTCGAAATTGACATCTTCAGAAAGTGCAAAAGCTTGTGAAACTGGAGGTGCAAATAGAGGCCTTTTTTTAATAGCCGCCTGGGCTGCATCAAGAGAATGAAATCCCTTGTACACAGAATTGGAGAAACCATTTACTTGTGCTTTACATGCATCCCAGCTTGTGTAGATGCCCGGGATGCGTCCGACCCAGACAACATAATAACAATATGCCATATGTTTCTATAAAAAAGAATGTGATTTGCTAATCAACTCTACATTATATAAGAGAATATTATTTGAATTTTTTTGTTTTTTTTTTTAAAAAAAGAGCATCAGAAACCCTAATCGAACAAAACGCAAGGCAGCCTAAAATTCACAAAATATACCAATACCAAAATCACAAGAACTCAGCCATGAACAAAACTCAAAGAGACCTAAATCCAAAATCACAACACATGAGCTATGAAAACAGAAAATCAAATGAAAAATCAACAGTCAAAAAAGGCATACTTTCGTAATCAATACTTGAGAGAGAGAAAGAGAGCTTACCGGCGTAGGAGACAACGACGGCGAAGGCGGGCTGGCGGCAACGCAGAGCTAGGGCGACTGCGAGAGAGAGAGAGAGAGAGAGAGAGAGAGAGAGAAAGCGAGTGAGAGAGAGAAATCGAGTGAGAGAGAGAAAGGGATTGAGAGAGAGAAAGAGAGCTTACCGGCCGGCGACGGAGACGGCAACGGCGAACGGCTTCCACGGCGGAGACGGCGTTTGTTCGCGAATTACTGATGAGAGAGAGAGAGAGTGAGAGGGAGAAATCGAGTGAGAGAGGAATTAAGCGATTGAGAAGAAACTTACCGTAGACGGCGACGGCAACGGCGGAGGCGATAGGTTTCCGTTCGCGAACTGGAGAGAGACAGGAGAGGGCGACGTAAAATGAAGAAATGGGATCTGTTACATTATATATAGGGCGTGTTTACCGACGGATATGTCCGTCGGTAATACCGACGGTCAGTGTCCGTCGGCAATACCAATGAATTATCGACGGACTTTTTAAATTACCGACGGACTACACGAAATTTTTTAAAAAAATAATTCCCGGTAAAATGAAATTAATTTCCGTCGGTAACTGGTTTTTTTCCGTCGGTATTACCGATGGACAAGGTCCGTCGGTAAATGTCCGTCGGTAAACACACTGTTTCTAGTAGTGTTTCCCACGGACGACGCCAAATTGTTTTGGTCAAATTTCAACAAGTATATTTCGAAGGAATGAAAAATGACTAAAGTGATAAGAATCTAGGTACAATGATTATCAAGTTGAATGGAGACGGACACAAGATGTTTGTTGACTAGGGAAAGCCCTTGAACAACTTGTTCGCCGGCATAAAACCCCGGGAGGATTTGGTACCTGCCTTGACCGTAAGTTTACTATGTGTTCTTGATGATTACAATGCTAAGAGCGTATTCAAAGGGAGCTTAGGCTAGAGTGAACGTGTGTGAAAATACAGTGTGTGTTTCCCTTTTATACCTCAAATAAAACTAATTTAACAAAAAGAAAAGATGGTCCTCAAAATTCGGGATTAAGGCTGATCTTGTGGAGATATATCCGCATCTGTTTGTTGAGGAGAAGATAAGGATCAGTTGCTGAGGAAACGTGGTTGAATCAGTCTTCGCCTCCTTTGGCACATTCCCTAAAAAATAGGACCAACGTAACAAAGAGCTCAACCTGCAAATAACCAAGATGTAAAATAGGACAACTCAAGTTGTTAGTACCAAGTTGTGGTATGCAAGTTGTAAACATGTTGACTGAAAATGTAGGGACCAACACAAAACAACTTTTATGTCAACTCTTCTTCGGCTAAAAGTATGTGGCCATATTAATTAGCAACATACTTCTGACTTGACTACTGTTAGGGATTTAGGGTCCCAACACAATTGCTAGATTGATAAAGATGAAAGTACAAAATAACACAATAGAAAAATCGAAACAAAATTGAAAAAACAATGAACAAAAGAGATTTACGTGGTTCACCAACTTGGCTACGTCCACGGGTGACGGAGAATCAATTCACTATAATCAAGAAGAGTACAAGGAGAATCAAGGTGAAAACCTTTCACACAATCTCACAATCTCTCACAATAGTGAATACCCTAGCTTATTTCTCTCTCTCTCAAGGCTGCTCACAGAACAAATGACAAAAGGAACATTATATATTACAAGGGCAAAACCAATCGTCTGAACCCTAAACAAATGCCCAGCCCGTCACAATGCCCGCTGCGGGGCGCCCGCCTCAAGAACACCGGGCGCCCGCCTCAAGAACACCAGGCGCCCGCCTGGAAGGTGAACAAGCAACGCCAACCATTCGGCCCATGAAGCGCCCGCCCCAACCATGACCATGCGGCCGCCTCAATGCACCAACCAAGACCACCATCTTCGGCTTTTCAGGCGTCCGCCTCACCCCATGTGGGGCGCCCGCCTCAGCTTCAAGGTAATCAGAAGAACACGGGCCATCCTCCTTTGTCAACAAAATTGAGAGTCATCCCAAAAATTCTCCACCTTGACGATCAATCCCGAAACAAGCTATATCCAAGAGAACATCTCTATCTCCGTCGCCACGCCCCAAAGGACATCAATTTCTAGTAACACCCACTAAGTCCAAGAACTTCTTGAACTTAGCAATCGAAACCTTCGAACCCGGCTTTGTCAACATGACCGCCTCCGTTATAATCATAACATACCCAATACAACCATCACTGTTCTTGCCATACACAATGCACACACAAGCATTTGAATACGGAACCCGTGACACATCATCTTTAGACTTGGGACTATCTAAAGAATATAACCATTTCACCGGTAGGCATCATTGATATCTATCGCAGCCACAAGAATGCCATCGACATGAACAAGATAAATCAATGTGCCAACACTACAACCCATCAAGTAACCACAATCATCCAATTTACTCCTAGCAAAACCATGGGTAACAATAAAAGTGTCGAACCTTTTATACCACTGTCAAGTTGACTGCTCCAAATCAAACACGGACCTCTCTAACAGGCAAACATGATCCTTACCCTCGACAACAAACCCTTCAGGCCGACACATGTAGATCTCCACCTCAAGCAATAGATCTAGCATCGCCACAATGGTCAACAAGGCGTAAATACATATGTGTATTACTATCGGTGAAATTACTCCATTGTAGTCTCCTTTGAATTTGTAGACCCACTTGCGGCTGACTAATCCCTTCTTTGGTGGAGGTCTATCAAATTCCCATGTCCGATCTTCCATAGTAACCAACAACCTTGCGATAACAACACACAACATAACTTCCTTGTAGAAGACTGCTTCATGCACATAAACAGATTTCGCAGCGGACAAGACATAAGCAACCATCTTCTCAAAGCCATATTGAACAGAAGTACTATCATTCCTTCTTCCCCTACCAAGATCACTGGTAGTCTCCACCTGCTTGTTGGTCTCCTCCTTCGAACCGGAGCATCGATCGGAGTCACTATATCGCACAAATCAACAGCATCCAAGTCACGTTCCACCCCTTTTGAGTTATCTCCAACTAACTCCACCTGTTTGTATACCCGTTCTGCAGAACAATTCTTCTCTTGGAGACGTAGAGCAACATCTCTACCAATCAGGAACTTAGACGCAATAGGATTCCATAACCGAAAACCACTCACTCCAGAGAGTTCTGTCAATCCCTTCAAGCCAATGTGACCCAATGTCATGTCCCATGGTTGAGTAACCTCTGCCTCAATCGTTGACCCCGTTGCAATAGGTACATCACCAACAACCGTAGACCCAAGAAGCTTATACAATGTCCCCACCTTCTTTCCCTTCAATGCCACCAAGTCACCTTTAATAGCCGATAATTCGCCATTCGCAATGAATAAACTATACCTAAGACTATCCAAGGTGCCTAGAGAAATTAGGTTCTTCTTCAGTTCAGGAACATACCTGACATTCTGCAATTTCCGCACTACTCCATCAAACATCTTAACCTTAATAGCCCCAATACCAACAACCTTGCATGCAGTATTATTCCCCAACAAAACTACTCCACCGGCAGCCTTATATGAACAAAACCATGCCCGTTTGGGACTAATATGATAAGAACAACCCGAATCCAAAATCCAACTATCACGAACTTCGGTACCCGGATCACAAGCAGTAAGCGCATCACATTCACTGTCATCACTAGCGTCTTCAAGCACCACTCCAGCTTCACCCTTTGTCTTCACGGTTGTATCCTGTCGGTTTATTATGATGTGTATCTTGCCGAGAATGAAGAACCGTTTGGTTTAGTGGGAGATGAGCCAATCAAACGCAAAGAAAGCCTAAAAGTGCATCATTTGGATGGGTAAATACACATCCATCAAACACCCACAAACTAACCTTTTGCTCGTCCCGAGTAAAACAAAACTAACAAAAGTAAAATAAAGCTACTCTAAATATTAATAATAAAATATTAAAACAAAATAATTATTTTTGGGATGTTATATCACGGATGAGTCATTGGCCATACAAGTCTCAGATTCTCACCAACAGACATAATCAACAAGTGCCACCACAGTAATGGGATTACAATCACATTGAAGCATAAAACTCACAATTTTCCACCGCGGCATGAATGATGAATGAATTATGGGAGGTCACTGCCAACAACCTAAGATTGTTTATGGATTCACTAAGTGATGCTCTAAATCAATATGCCATAAACAGTACAACCCAAAAAGGACACTCATATGCATATTTACACGATTGTCAACCCGGTTACTCGGCATTGAAAGAATAATATGGCTTAAAAGTTAATTGCGAAAGATCGCAGGGCTAGGTTCATGGTTACAACAAAAGGTAAGGACATACGAAAGCAAGAAAGTGAAACTAGAAAGTCTTCTTTTAACAATACATCCTCACTTTGATGATAATACCTCCGCTCACCCTTATTACTTCCCAATGTGCCAACCCACAAACTAGAACTTTTTCATACATTGACATAGGATTGAGCACATTCCATTACTTTCTTTGGTCACCTTGAAACACAATTTCCACTTCAACATTAGAGAGGGCAAGGCTTTTTTTTCCCAGATATATCACAAAGAATACGCATTTAATATTTTGCTCAAGCCCCTCTTTTCATTACATAACATGACCAACTTCTTTATTTTCGTGACCACTTTCCACTCAACCCTTTGATTTTCATGACATCCCCCAAAATATCCCCATTCTTTCCCTAGTTTCACTTTCTTGAAAAGGTGAGAATGAAGAACCATTTGGTTTAGTGGGAGATGAGCCAATCACCTTCCATGAAGCCATTAGAGGTCCAAATTCTCATAAGTGAATTGATGCAATAAATGAAGAGTTAAAATTCATGAAAGATAATGACGTTTGGGATCTTGTCCCATTACCTAAGAATGTGAAACCCATTGGGTGTAAATGGGTCTTTAAGACCAAAAGGATTCACAAGGTAATGTGGAAAGACATAAGGCTCGTCTTGTCGCTAAAGGATTTACTAAAAAAATAAGGCATTGATTACAAAGAAACATTTTCACCGGTATCCTCTAAAAATGCTTTTAGGATCATTATGGCATTAGTAGCACATTTTGATCTTGAGCTTCATCAAATGGATGTAAAGACAGCTTTTCTCAATGGCGACATTGAGGAAACTATCTATATGAAGAAACCAGAAATGGTGACTGATTCGGATCAAACTAGTTAACTAGTTTGTAAACTTAAGAAATCCATTTATGGGCTTAAGCAAGCATCTCGTCAATGGTACTTAAAATTTAACCAAGTTATTCTTTCATTTGGTTTTGAAATGAATCTTGGTGAAGATTGTGTGTACCATAAGTTCAGTGGAAGTAGATATATATTTTTGGTCTTATATGTGGATGACATTTTACTTGCTAGTAATGATAAGGAACTTCTTAAGGAAACTAAGAAATTTCTCTCAAACAAATTTGAGATGAAAGATCTTGGTGAAGCTTCATTTGTATTAGGAATCCAAATACATCGTGATCGTTCACGGGATATTTTAGGATTATCACAAAAGAGCTATATAGAGAAGGTATTACAAAGGTTTAGCATGCAAAATTGTAAACCACATGCACCCCTGTCTCTAAGGGAGATAAATTCAGTCTAAAGCAATGTCCTAAAAATAATATTGAATCCAAGTTTATGGAAGAAATCCCATATGAATCGGCAGTAGGAAGCTTAATGTATGCACAAGTCTGTACTCGTCCAGATCTTGCTTTTATTATTGGTATGCTTGGTCGATACCAAAGCAATCCGGGAAAAGAACATTGGGTTGCAGCCAAAAGGGTGATGAGATACTTACAAAACACAAAGAACTACATACTTACATATACAAAGTCGGATCACCTTGAGATCGTTGGTTATTCCGATTCCGACTTTGCTGGGTGCCAAGATAGTCGGAAATCGACATAGGGTTATGTCTTCACTTTATCGGTGGAGCAATTTCTTGGAGAAGTGCCAAGAAAACATTAGTAACTACTTCCACCATGGAAGCCGAATTTGTTGCTTGCTACGAGTCATCCAATCAAGCTATATGGCTGCGAAAATTCATTGAAGGACTGCGAATTGTCAAAGATGTTGAAAGACCTCTTAAGCTATATTGTGACAATCGGGCAGCAGTATTGTACTCCAACAACAAAAAAAGTTCATCTAAATCTAAGCATATAGATATTAAGTTTCTTGTTGTAAGAGAAAGAGTACAAAATGAACAAATAGATATACAACTTATAAGGACAAATTCCATGTTGGCTGATCCGTTTACAAAGGCATTATCTCCTTTAGTATTTCACGAGCATGTTGCTCATATGGGTGTAATAACTTTTGATAATGCTTAAATCAGTGGGAGTTTGTGTTGTTTTCTATTTCTTGTGTTGTTTTTATTTATATTTGAAAGGCCATTGTTTGATATGCAGATGATCAGACAGCTATGGTTTGACTTAGCTGTCAGATATTTGTTGAATTGTGCAGCGGAATAAGTGAAGCTTGAAATAATGATAGGACAAAGAACACAATGAAATAATGCAAGTGTGTAAATGTGTTTGCAGAAATATAATAACACAGAGAATTTAAAGTGGTTCAGAGTTCACTCCTCCTACATCCACCCCCACTGTCAATCTTGACAAGTGAGATCAATTTTATTATAATCTTAATCAACAAGAATTACAAATGATTGATAAGGCAAGTTCCTTGAACTTCCTCTTCCTAATTAGTACAGTCAACTAGGGATACACTTAAAGTACAGTCTTAAGTGTTTTTACAACTTGAAGTACAGTCTCAAGATTTTACAAAAACAACTAATACACTCAAAGAACAGTCTTGAGTGTTTACAAATTATTTCTACACCTAAAGTACAGTCTTAGGATTTGGAATTTGTGAATTAACACACTAGGGTTGTTGTTGTTGAAACAGTGGTTTCAGGTTGAAGGTTTTTGGTTTGGAACAGTGTTTGGAGGGTAGGGATTGGTGTGTTGGGATTTGTGTGTAGGAATGTAAGGGAGAGGTTTATGGACTGTGAAAAAGAGTATTTTTCAAGAGTATTTTGTGCAGAGGATGAACTCTTCTATTTATAGCCTTTAATGTAGCCGTTGGAATATGACTGTTGCAGCTTCATTAATGAGTTTTGACTGGTCTTTGCCCCACATGTCCACTTGCAGGTCTTAATGAGCAGGCTTGAGCTGAAGGCTTCCAGAAGGTCTTCAATGGCCTTCAATGGTGAACTTGACAGCTGTGAAGATCCAGGTTCCATCTTGGTTGCGATTGTGGTAGCAGAGAATGAGACAGAGTGATGGCTGTCTGAGGGAATGAAGCTATAGCTGTCAGATCAAAACAATGCTTAGCTATCAGAGATGTTCTCTAATAAGGACTGAGATGCACTTGATGATCTTGATAGCTAAGAGAGGGAATAAGATTCATGATATTGATTGAATATAACCAATGTATAAGAGAGAATCATAACTGTCAGACTCACAGCTATCAGATGAACTAGAAGATGAATATGAAGTTGATTTGGTCAGTTATGGTCTTAGCTGTCAGAGTGAAGGATCATGACTGACAGTCTTCATCTTTTGATATAAACCCTGTTCTATATATATATTCCTTTATCAAAACCAACTAACTAAGACATTGATCAAAGTTAGGTCCTAACAATTTCCCCCTTTTTGGTAAAGGAAGATCTATTTAGAACATGTCTTCTGATTAATGATAAGAGAAATAATAATGAAAGAAATAATTCAGGGATTCATAGCATGCACAAGTAATCAGAATGAGATTGAAATACTTGGATTTGATCTCAAGATGAGAGAAGTTCACATATTACAGCCATAAAAACTGAACCAAACAAAATAGAATGTTTCAACCACAAAAAAAATGTTCCATAACAATACAATTCAATCATCAGCCAGTTGATCATAGAACTCTTCTCTTTCTTGTCTGGCTGAAAGGAGCTCATTTCTTTCTTCCTCCAGCTCTCTTCTCATTTCTGGTTCAACTCCTCTGTAATAGAACTCATTGTTTCATTCCCAAGTCATCCTCTCATCATATTTGAAGAACTTATCTTCCTTTGCTTTCAGTTGGGCCCTTGTAAGAGGCATCTGATCATTTATTATTCTCATTGTGCCCCACAAATGCTTCTTCTTGTTTCTTGTTTTCTTGCTTTTCTTGGGCACATGGGATGGATCTGGTTGAGATTGAACTGAGACTTGAGCTTCAGGAAAAGATTGAGTGGATTTCTGAGGAGGGTTGGTAATGGTAGGAGATGGAAATATTATTGGAGAGTCTTGATCTGGGCTTGAAGGATCATCATCATCATCAACACTGTCAGAGTCTGAGGAAAGATCAATAACATTATTGGCCCTGCTTTGGCTGACAGCTATGGATTCTCTGAACTCTTTGATCTCAGGAATAGAGATCAATTTCATGAAGTGAGAGTTTTCATTGGGTGAGTTGAAGAGAATGGGATCAACAGAGATGAAGGGTGAATGATAGGGCTCAATGCCTGGATTTAGGGTTGGGGGAAAGATATTGACCATTTTTCTTATCAAAAGCATAAGGGCACACTTTTGTTCAAACAGAGAGAGAAAGAATGATTTTGCAAGCTCAATGCACAAGGTGAAGACTAGACCTTTTGGCATATACAGGCAGGAATTGAGTGATGGAGAGAGAAGTTAACTGAAGAGAATTTCCCAATCAAGAAGTGTGTTGGAAGTGATGAATTTTGGAAAGGATGGGATTTGGTGAACAAAATTGGAGATTGATGAAGTCCTTGACACTTTCCACTCTTCATAGGCAAAGAATACTAATCCTGCAAGATTTCTTGCCACCATAATCAAACCATTTCTTGACAGTTCCCAGGATTTTGGATAGGTAAACGGGTTTGCAATTTCTGGGATATGAGTCACATGGGCTAACCTTGTCCCTGCTGCCTTGATGGAAGAAATAGAAAAATCAATGCCACAGCTAAGCATCCAAGGTTCTTTCTTGGGAAGATAGGCTTGATTTAGAGTGGGAGGAATGGAATGACTTGGAGGGCTGTCATGACAGTCAGGGATGGGATCAGTGTCAGACACATCTTGGCCTTGTCTAGCTAGGATTGGACTATGAGGGGAGATTTCAACAGTTTCATCTTCTGGGATTGGAGAAATTGGCTTGGAAGGAGCAGAGGCATGGGTTGAAAAAGTTGGGATTGAAACAGAGGATTGACCAAGACCTTGCTTGAGGAGATCAGAATAAAATTGGGATTTTAGGAGGTTTAAGGCTGCCCTGGCTTCTCCCTTGGTCAACTTTTGCTCAAGAATAGTTACAAGGGCTGCCTCATTTTCTGGGGTTCCATCAAACACAAGTCCCTTACATGCATTCAGGATTGTTTCTCCCTTTGAGACAAGATTGGGATCAATTTCAACTCCAACCTTTTTGAGACTTTGAATAACCTCAGTAGTCTTATCAGGATTCCCCCTATCAATTTCAACATTTGGGGCAGGTTCATTCACAGGCTCAGTCTCAGGTATAGAAGGGATGGTTTGGATATCTACATCCATAGCTGTCACCTTGGGATTGCTAGATGACTCTCCTGGTCCACTCTTTTTCTTCATGAACCTAAACCTGAGTTCATCTATGGCTATCATTGACTCCTCTTTACTTAGAACATCATCAAGAAATATGAGAGCAGCCTTTTCAGTATCAGGATTCCCATCCAACTCAATAGCATCAATGGCTCTCAAAATTTTGGCTAACTGTTGAGGTTGGGTAGAAGGGATATTTTCATCAGTGTTCCCCCTTAAAGGTTGCTTCTCTGATGGTTCTTTGAGGTTAAGGATAGCTTCTATGGCTGACTGATGACCAGAGCTAGGTGTGGATGACTTGTCCACTCTTACACTGACAGTAGTGGATTTTGGAGAAAGGGAAGGGGTATTTATTTTGGTTTTCTTGGCCTTGGGTGCTTTCTTTTCAGGTTTTCTTTTCTTTGGCAAAGATTTAGAAGGAATGGATAAGGAGGATTGTACCTTGGATCGGTGATTTGCCCGCTGGTAGGGATAGCTGTCAGAGGTTGTTTGCCCTTGTGCAAAGTTTTGGACAAGTCAATAGCTGCCTGAAGCTCTTGAGGATCTATGTTAGCATCACCAGCATCAGATTGACCTATGGTGTTATCTCCATGACTGTCAACAGCATCCCGTTCTTCATCATTCTTTCCATGGCTGTCAGAGAAGGTTCTTTCACTGTCAGCTACTTGAACATCCTTGTTTTTGCCTTTATTACCATGAGATACCACAGTCTTCTTTAACAGCCCTGTCTTCTTAACATTGGATTGTACACCCCTCTTTATTCTCCTACTTGTAGCCAATGCTACCAAGTCCTTCCAGTGTTCAATCTTCTTTCTTGTTTCTTCTTGCAGTTTTTCTTGAGTTTCAATAAAACTACTAGTGCTTATATCATCTCCAGCTCTCATTACAGCTCCTTTCTTTTGTTTCAATGCAAAAGTTCTGTCATTGAAGCACTTTGTCTCTGACAGCTTCACAGTCTTCAGCCATTTCTTGTGTAGAGGAGGATTGAGCTTAGGAATTAGGACTTCAAGTATTCCACTCATGAATCTGAAGTTATTCATCTTTCCACCTTGTTTCTTGAATTTTAGAGTAGAGGTTGAGGTCATGGCCGTAGTCGGAAGTTGTGGAGAAGAACAATGCACCAGTTTGTGTCTTTGGTCATCAGGCTCAGCATTTGCTTCCATTCATTTGATCCCATTTGATCAAATGAAGATTGCTTGCCATCAATGGCTTTGTTGACCACATCCATAAGAGTTGATTTGAAAATATCAGCTTTGTCCTTAACCATTGCCTTGTCCTGTACATTCTTGAAGTCAAGGACTTTAACACCAAGGAATTTCTCATACACAGTCTTCAATCTATCTGACCCTCTATCCCATATGTTTTTCACAGCATCTGCTTTGTTTGGGATCCCATAGACTTCACTGACCATTTCTTGAGTAATGGTTATCTCAACATTGTCTATGGTGGCAGTTATTGAATTGTTTTCCTTATTTCTCTTTCCCATAAGGTAAATCTCTCTGCACAGTTCTTCATAAATTGGAGGTCTGGCTCCCATGAAATTAAGCAATTCATTGACCTCAAGAAGTTCTTTGATGAGTATCCCAACTTCAGAATCATAGAAGCTAGGTTTAATGAAGTAACTGTGAGGATCTGGGTAAATTGCTTTTGATGCTGCCATTGATGGTTAAGAGAATTAGGGTTGAAGAATTATGATGGTGGATTAGAGAGGGAAAGAGATGAATTTTAAACATAGGGTTAATGAAACAGGGGTTTTGGTGATTACGAAAGGAGAGAGACAAATAATGAGTGGAGAGTGGGTTTTAATGAGCATTGGGGGTTTCAAAGTTTAGTAAATGTTCATATGAACAGTGATTTTTGCCCTTCCCCACGTTGAGGCATTAACTTCCACAGAACACAAGAAGAACATTCTCTTTTTCAAGAATTTTTCAGGTGAATAGATGGCTAAGGAAGTGACAATTGTGAGCAATTAACATGATCAAATTACCAAAAAAGTTGCTTTAACCTAGCTGTAAAAAAAAACTTTGACAGTTAAGTCTAGTTTGAATGATGATGGCTGTCTGAGATAGCTATGGGGAAACTTTCCTATAAAACAATGACAATTTCAGAGGAAACTTATTCAGATTGTTTTATAAACACAAATGGGTAGATTTTCCTCAAAGTTTAATCCCAAAAATATGGCTCAAATGAAGAAACAAAGCTGGTTTTGGGAAGAATTGTGAGGATGATTTGAGGGGGATGAAATGGAGATAGAGAGATAGTCCTTCAATGTAGTTGAAAGTTCGAGGGAGTGAGTGACAGAGGGTAAGAACAAGAGAGTGAGAGTAGATCAGACTATGGTGTCAAGGAGGTAGCCGTCGAGAGAAAGTTGACGGTAGAGAGGGAGAGGGAATAAGGCTTTTGGAAAGACTATAAAGGTTGATCAGGGTGAGTCTAGTAAGGAAAAAAGTAAGGTAGAGAGGGTTTATACATTGGGGGAATTGGTTAAGCAAGATAGGGCTCAGACAGCTATGAAGAGGGGCTTAGCTGTCAAGAAGAAGGTTGAGCCTAAGAAGGCGTATACTCACTGTGAGCGAGGATTCACTCTCTCCGGGGGTTGGTTTGTTGGAGGAGAGGTGATAATTTTCTTTGGAGTGCATGTATCTCCTTCTTCAACAATATCATACCTATTCAACCAGGTTATAGGTTGTTTTAGCCCTGTCAAAGTTCCAGCTGTGGAGAGAGAAGAGTCAAGAGCTGGCCAACCATTTTCTGTTGCTGGGAATGGTTCTTATTCTGAAGATTTCAGCTTTGTGACGCCAATGGAGGGTTTGCTTCAACCATATGATGCAGTAGAAGAATGGTGGCCAAGAAGAGCAAGTCCTTCTCTTCAATATTCAGTCACTTCAATTGATCCCTTCCTGGAGAGGCACCCAATATGGTTGCAAAGGTATCATCAGACCTTGCAGTCTACTCAGGAGGCTAGGTGTGAAGGAATGAGTCTTTGGTGGAGGATCTGAGAAACGGTGACATTTCCTAAGAATGTCTGACAGCTAAGGTGAAGATTTGAAGAGGAGAGCTGGTTCTGGAGATTGTTTGGTTTTAAGGAAGTTTTTGGTGAGTGAATGCAGATGAAAGAGAGAGGGATTTCATGGTTTGTTGTATGTTTTTGTTTTTGTTTTTTGTTTTTCATGACTTTTGCATAGATAGCTATCAGTGGATGGCTATCAGGGATGTTTTTGAGGGAATAGCTGTCAGGCTTCATTGTGACAGCATTACTCTGTATGTAATCCTCTTTTTTATTTATGAAGAACAACTCTTTATTTTGGCATATTTATCATTCCAAGGATAGCTCTTAACAACTCAAATCTCTTTTCATCCATTGCTTTAGTAAGAATATCAGAGACATTATCCTCAGTACAAACTTTTGCAAGGTTGATATTCCCTTTTTCAACATGGTCTCTGATGAAGTGATGTCTGACCTCAATATGCTTTGTTTTTGAGTGTTGGACAGGGTTTTCTGTCAGCGGGCAATAGTACTTGAGTTGTCACGAGAAGATGGAAATGTTGGATAATTCAATTCCAAAGTCTTGAAGTTGACTTTTAAGATAGAGAATTTGAGAACAACACAAGCCTGCCGGCAATATACTCGGCCTCAAATGTTGAGGTGGCTGCGAGGTTTGCTTTTTGCTTGACCATGAAATAATTCTTGATCCAATAAACCTGGCATCCACCACTTGTGGATTTTCTATCTAGATTGCATCCAGCATAGTCAGAGTCAGTGAATCCAATTAGAGAGAATGGGGATTCAGTGGGATACCACAAGCCATAATCAGGGGTTCCTTTGAGATATCTGAAAATTCTCTTGACATCAGAGAGATGAGATTCCTTGGGATTTGCTTTAAATCTAGCACAGAGACAGACACTAAACATAATGTCAGGTCTTGAAGTTGTTAGATAAAGGAGAGATCCAATGTAACTTCTGTAAAGTGTTGGATTTACACTTTGACCATCTGGATCAGCATGGAGTTTGGTTGTGGTTGACAAGGGAGTTTTGGCAGGGGAAGCAGTTTGCATGTCAAACTTCTTGATCATATCCCTTGTGTATTTAGCTTGGTTAATGAAGATTCCTTCCTTCATTTGCTTGACTTGAAGACCCAAGAAGAAAGTGAGCTCACCAATCATGCTCATTTCAAACTGGTCTTTCATAATGTCCCCAAATTCAGTGCCTAAGTCCTCATTTGATGAGCCAAAAATGATGTCATCAACATAGACTTCGATGAGCAACTGATCATCTCCATATTTCTTGATAAACAAAGTGTTATCAATATGGCCCTTGGTAAATCCTTTGCCAAGGAGATATCTAGATAGGATATCATACCAAGCTCTTGGTGCTTGTTTAAGCCCATACAATGCTTTGTCCAATTTGTATACATGATCAGGAAACTTTGGGTGCTCAAATCCAGGGGGTTGAGATACAAAAACCTTTTCATTTAAGACTCCATTCAGAAATGCACTCTTGACATCCATCTGGAATACTTTCATCTTCTTGAATGAAGCATAGGCAAGGAATAGTCTTATAGCTTCAAGTCTTGCAACAGGTGCAAAAGTCTCATCATAGTCAATACCTTCTTCTTGTCTGTATCCTTGAGCAACCAGTCTAGCTTTGTTTCTTACTACATCACCTTCTTCATTCATCTTATTTCTAAAAACCCATCTTGTTCCAATGACAGTTTGGTTTCTTGGTTTAGGAACAAGTTGCCACACTTTGTTCCTTTCAAACTCAGCTCTAATTCTTCTTCCATGGCTTTCTATCCGGCCAAGATCTTCTCTTGGAGTGCTTCATTTATTTTCTTTGGTTCCACTTGGGATATAAATGCACTCATGAGAAAAGAGATGTTGTCTGGAACTAGGGGTTTTATCAATTTGAAGACTGATGTAAAGATCTTTATTGGGTGGAATGATGTGAGTAATGGGGGATTCATCATTAGGTTTTGGGAGGAGAAAGAGGATTATTGGATGGAGATGGAAGGTGGCTAGAAGATGGATTATATGAAGAATTGGGATGGCCGTCGCCTAAGGGTTGGCCGGGTCGCCTAAGGAAGAAGTTTGGGAGATGTCGGTCAAAGGGATGACTATTCTTTTGAGTATTCTCTTCCTCATCATTTGGATTGGTAGTGGGAGTGATCTGTTGTTAACTTGGTTGGCTGGATTGGTTGATGATGGGAGTGGGATTGGTCATGGTCCGTGGCACAAGATAGGTTGTCAGGATGAATTTCTTGGAACCATGTATGGAAGATTTGATGAATCTTGTTCATGATGGAGAATAGTTGAATCTAGAATGGGAGATGCTTCAGGAGATTATCAAGGTTTCCCAAACCTTCATCAAAATCACACAATTCGCTTACACTTTGATCATTGTTTTCATCAAAGTCAACATGAATTGATTCTTCCACAACAAGTCTTCTTTTGTTGTAAACTCTATAAGCTTTGCTTGTGTTAGAGTATTCAAGAAAGATTCCTTCATCATATTTGGAGTCAAATTTGTCCAAATTGTTTTTGCCATTGTTGTGGATGAAGCATCTACTTCCAAAACCGTGAAAGTAGGAAATGGTAGGAACTTTGTCATTCCATAGTTCATATGGAGTCTTCTTATGGAATTTGTTGATTAGTGTTTTATTTTGAACATACACAAGAGTGACGGCTTCACCCCAAAAGTATTTTGGGAGATTGTGTTACAAAGCATTGTTCTTGCCGCCTCACAAATTGTTGTGTTCTTCCTTTCAAAGAACACCATTTTGTTGGGGTGTTCTTGGGGGCTGAAAAATTGTGATCAATACCTTTTGAATCACAATACTCTTCTACTCTGTGTTCTCAAATTATTTACCATGATCGAATCTGATCTTGACAATGGATGTCCCTTTTTGATTTTGAATTTTATTGAAACGGCTTTGTCGACAAATAAGGGTGTCACTTTTGGATTCAAGAAGAATGATCCAAGTGAATGCGGTGTAGTCATCAACCACAACAAGGGAGTATCTCTTTCCTCCTAAAGATCTAGTCCTTATGGGTCCAAAGAGATCCATATGGAGTAGTTCAATAGGTCTTGAGGTGTCTAACCTAGTCTTGGGCTTGAATGAAGATCTCTTTGCTTCCCCACATTGGCATGCTTTGCAAAGTTTGTCCTTCTTGAATGGGATCCTTGGAAGACCTCGACTAGATTTGAATTGGCAAGCTTGGAGATGGTTTTATTGTTAAGGTGAGCCAATCTTTTGTGCCAAAGCCATGACATATCGGATTGACTAAAAGACGAAGGCGGTGAGCATTTGAGGACTCCACAATCTCTAAGTTTAAGCAATAGAGATTTCCTTTTCTTGAACCAATCAATGACTTTATTGCTTTTATCTTTAACGGTGCATTTTGTCCTTAGTGCAAACAACATGATATTCCTTATCACGGATTTGACTAATGCGATCAAATTGTGTTTGAGACCCCTCTACATAAGACACATTTGTAAAAATGATATCTTTTTGTAATAAGATTTCCTGATCCTTTGACCTTAGCTTGGGAATTGTCACCAAAGGTTACATTTGGACCATTTTTAGGGGAATATTGTTGCAACCAGTCTTTATTGAAGGTCATATGTCTACTACAACCACTATCTAAATACCAAAGTCTTTTCCTAGGTACCGCAAAAACAGAAAGTAAATTTTATGGTACCCCTTTTTATTCTTTTGGGTCCAAAGGATTAGTTTTTCTTTGGAACCCTAGCTTTGTTCATTGGTCTCTTGTTGAAGAACTGGTTTAGGGTATGATAATATGACATGATTTGCATCATGTAAGGTGTAATGACAGTGGATTGGGATGGATTGAAGAAGTGGTTTGGATTGTTGTATTGGGGTTGAAACTGAAAGCTATTTGAAGAGGATGATCTAGGAGAGTCATTTTGACTTGCATGGCTTCTACCATTTGAGTATTGCCATTGAGGTTTTTGTTGTTTGGTGTATCTATGTTTGTTATAGAATCTTTGTTGCCTTGGGGTTCTTTGTTGTTTGGAAGATTTTGGTTGTACATCGGGCCTTGGGCGCGTCGTGCCATGCCTTGGCCTGCGTCAACCCTTGGGTCGTCTGACAGGACTTGACTGACTAGCACATTCTTGCAGCTTGACTTCTTCCTGTATATTGGCTCCTTTTTGAACCCAAATATACTTGCTTCCTTGACTTGTACTTGGTCCTTCCTTTGATTGACTAGGACCACCCAAGATTTCCTTTGATTTTCCTTTGGTTTGAACAGGATAGGTTTGAGCTTGATAGCTGCCAGAGCTTAGATTTTCTAGTACAATTTTTTCAATGGCCCTTTCACCAGTGGGAGGAGTGTACACTTTTGCTGTTGGATTATCAGCACCAATCCCTGTTTTGTCACTAGGACGCCTTTGGGTGTAGGTGAAAAGTAATAATTCTTTGCTTGACATGTTCCATGAGTCTATTCTCTTTTTAAGAGCATCATTTTCTTTTTCAAGATTACTGAGTTTTTGACAGTTTTCATGATTACTTGATGTCTCATTTGTCGGATCCATGTTTTGTTTTTCAAGCATGATGCATTGATCTCTTAGCCCTTGACATGCTTTCTCAAGCTCGAAATTGGTTTTTGTAAGTGGTGTCAATGGTTGAGGATTGGGAAAGGTTCTCATTGACCAGTGAAGCAAAGCTAGTTTTTTGTTTTTTGGTTTGAATTAAAAGAGTGCAAACTAATTGTTTGAAACCATCAATATTTAAGGAGTTAAAATCATGTACCTCTTTTAGTTCATCGCCAGCGACAAGTGCTTCCATTTCTTCCTCATTTGTCCGATTCTTCCTCATCTTCGCCTATAAGGCATATCATGGCTTCTTCTCCTTCATTGTCGAATCATCACTTGACACATACTCTTCATCACCGAATTTTGATGAGTCGCCTATCATAACTTGCTCTTTGTTTTTGTCATGTTTATTTTTGGAGCAATTGAAGCGGTTGCACTTGAACCTGTGAATGATCTCTTTTGAGAAGGTCATCTTCTTAGCCGTCCGATTGTCCCTAGGTTTCCTTGGTTCAGACAATCGGATGAGTAATGTCCTTGCTTTCCACAGTTGAAACAATCAATTGTTTTCTTGTAGCCGTCTTGTTGAGCATTAGTTGTGGAGGGATTGTATTTTTTGTCAAAAGATTTCTTTTGAAATTTCATGGCATTTATGATAGCCATGGAAATGAGACTTGGAATGTCTTCTTGGGAGATACATTTGCGACGGGTTTGGAGCTGATGTTTATCTTTTGAAGGGCATTGTTGACAATGGTCTCAATGTCTTGGTGAGTGATTGATTTGTGTACAGTTTCTTGAGCAGTTAAAGCTAAAGTTTGTGAAATGGTAGGGACTGGTTGAATCTTTATCATACCTTCCAATTCATAAGCTTCAAGCTTTCCAAAATACTGTTCAACTGTCATTGTGCTCCATTCAGACCCTTCTCTAATAGGTAAAGCTAGCTTTTCATATTCTTGTGGGAGATTAGAATATATCTTGAGGCAGAGATCTTGTTGTTCAAAGGTTTTTCCATGGTCAGCAATAGATCTAACAAGGTTTTCAAACCTTGGTTGAGCAGCACTCACCTTTTCTCCAGAATAGAACTTGAAGTTGTCTAATTGCCTAAGCAAGTTGTACAAGTTTTGTGTCCTGACACTGGTGTGCTTAGTGAACTTTGTTTGAATGAGAGCCCATGCTGATCTGGCATTTGGTTCCTTAGAAATTTCTTGTGCTAGTGAGTCATTTACACTCTTTTGAAGAATGTTTTTGACCTTTAATTTTGCACCGATCAATTATTTCTCGATTCGAGACCATGTTTCGGGGATTTGGTCTTACTAGGTCCTCCATCAATACGTATTTGAGTTGGGTAGGACACTTCATTCTCTAGAACATACCGAGTTCCATATACTTTGTTTGCATCAAGGTATGTTTTTATTTTTGAAGCATAGATCTCAAAAGATCCACAAATCATCAATGTGTGGGATGTCTTTCTCATTATTTCTCCTTGGTTGAGGCATGGTGGGTTTGAAGAGGATCCTTCACAAGTTGTTAGACTTTTGAATGTGAAGACAAGCTACGATACCAATTGAAAGGCCCTTTGTTGATATGCGAGATGATCATACGCCTATGGTTTGGCTTAGCCAGTCGGATGAGTGTTGAATTGTGCGGCGGAATAAGAGAGGCTTGAAATAATGATAGGGCCAAAAAAGAACACAAAGAAATAATGCAAGTGTGTGAATGTGATTGCAAAAATGTAATAACACGAGAGAATTTAAAGTGGTTCGAGTTCACTCCTCCTACATCCACCCCCACCGTCAATCTTGACAAGTGAGATCAATTTTATTATAATCTTTAATCAACAAAAATTACAAATGATTGATTTAGGCAAGTTCCTTGAACTTCCTCTTCCTAATTAGTACAATCAACTAGGGATACACTTAAAGTACGAGTCTTAAGTGTTTTTACAACTTGAAGTACAGTCTCAAGATTTTACAAAACAACTAATACACTCAAAGTACAGTCTTGAGTGTTTACAAACTGATTCTACACCTAAAGTACAGTCTTAGGATTTTGGAATTTGTGAATTAACACACTAGGGTTGTTTGTTGTTAAAGTAGAGGTTTTGGGGTGAGGGTTTTGGTTTGGAACAGGGTTTAAAGGGTAGGGATTGATGAGTGTGTGTGTGGATTACAGGAGGTGTGTGTGGGTGTAAGGGAAAGGTTTTGGACTGTGAAAAAGAGTATTTTTCAAGAGTAGTTTGTGTAGAGGATGAACTCCTCTATTTATACCCTTCACTGTAGCCGTTGGAATATGACTGTTGCAGCCTACATTAATGAGCCTTAACTCGGTCTTTGCCCCACTTGTCCACTTGCGGTGTCTTCATGAGGCGGCTTGAACTGAGAGCTTCCAGAAGGTCTTCAGTGGTCTTTATTGGTCTTCAATGGTGAACTTGACAACTGTGAAGATCCAGGTTCCACTTTGGTTGAGATTGTGGTAGCAGAGATTGAGACAAAGTGATGGCTATCAGAGGAATGAAGTCATAGCTGTCAGATCATACTCTAAGGCTTAGCTATCAGAGATGTTCTCTAATAGGAACTGAGATGCACTTGATGATCTTGATAGTACAGAGAGGGAGTATGATTCATGTTTATTGATTGAATGTAACAAATGTATAAGATAGAATCATAACTGTTATACTCATAGCTGTCAGATAAACTGAAAGATGAATATAACAGATTTCTACTTTTGATATAAACCCTGTTCTATATATATATTCCTTTATCAAAACCAACTAACTAGGACATTGATCAGAGTTAGGTCCTAACACTAATGTGTCATTCCGAAGAAATGGTGGGCGGGGGACATATGGGTTTTGACATTTTTGGGGAGAAGAAGTGACGATCCTTTTGGCAAAGAAAGTTGTTACATTTTCTATCTCTTAGCTACAATTCTCAACGAGATGGTTACAGAGGTAACTTAAATATTTCTTTAATAAAGGTTACGTTCCTGTGAATCACTGATCAAAAAGAAGCTCGAATAAAATGTGTAATTTTAAAGGCATATCGATATTTTCAACCATCATACTTTACTTACTCTGTTGTTTTAACTATCAATTTTTAGCAGTTTTAACCATTATACACAAAATACACTTGCACACTAAGTTAAGACCGGTCCCTAATAACATTCAAAATCGTTAACATAAGTTAACGATACTTAAAAATGTGACGACATGTCTATGTGGGTTAATATGTGGTTGATGACTAGATGAATCTTAAATTCTTTGGATGGATACAAGCACACGCTGGTTTCTGATCATAATTAAAAACGAATTTATGCAAAATATGACAATTAAAAATATTGATATGTCATTTCTTTGAAAATAAAATTCTTAGACAACTTTGTTTCAAATTGAATGACCACTGCAGGGAAGCATAGAAGAGGGAAAAATGGATTCATTCAATGTTCCAGTGTACACCCCATCCCCTAAAGAGGTTGAAATTGAAGTTGAGAAAGAAGGATCCTTCATTATTGATCACTTCGACATCTCTAATGTGAAAAGATTATTGCAAAAGATAATTTCCATTGATTATTACAATGAGTATTTATACACAAAAAAATTGTAACAGCCTATCTAGAGATTTACATAAATCATATACAATTGGAAATGATGAAGCAGGAAAACGTTCGGGCTCAACTCTTGAAGTCCAACAGATTATTGGGCTGGCTTGAGACCTGCACAACACCGAAAAGGAACCGTGAACTGAGCCGGGGCTTGTCCGGCAAAGCCCTCCGGCGTGAGAATCAGTTTGGGCTGGAGAAAGGTGATATAGAAATATGGTGGGTGTGTGTGTGTGGATAATGAAAGTTGCATTACCTTAGCCCAAGAAACTGTTCATATATTTATAGTGGGCGAAGGAAACTAGGGTTCCCATCTGGAACGTTGGATTGGATTATAGCCAACCGTCGGATTGTCTTTGTCCCCGTGCATACATGTGGCGTCCTGGGATTGCTCCGTACGAACAAGAACATTGTTGTATCTGTCATGGACAGTGGTTTGCACAATAACGAAAAGTCAAACCTGCACGCTTTTGGCGCCACTACTAGTTCTGTGGGGACATAAGTGTCGAGTGGGCCAGTGATAGATTTGGCTTTATCCTTAGATGGCTTGTTGAGCAAGCTTAATGAGAAGACGACTTGGAGCTGTACGTCCATTGAGGTCGTCACTGAGTAGGCGACTCGACGAGCGAGTGAATGGGTGAGTTGCCCCGTCCTTGGATGGGTTTGGTCGCTCTATGGCGGAGACGATCCTCCTTTATCAGATGGGCTACGACCCACGGGTGAGATGGCTCGTCATTAGATGGGCTCGGTCGCTCAATGGCGACAACTGCCATCCATTATTCGACAGGCCGCGACCCAAATCTTGAGTTGTTTCTTTGGTTTTGGGCCCTTAGTGGGCTTGCTGAGCCAGCTTCTCGGTGGGAACGACTTGGGCTCGGCCCATCACGAAATATTCCGTTCAGTGGCCCCCAACTCATGGATCGTCTTGACGGGCCAGGAGTTAGCATTTTTCTTTTAGGGCCATGGGATCCTGGCTCGTTGAACGACCATCAATTTGAAATTTGAAATGAGGAGGTGACGTGACCATTGATGACGTGGGCGACCAGGATATCTTCATTAATTGACACGCGTCCCATGATGGGACATTCTTCTCGGAAAACCCAACTGGTATTTAATACCCTCCATCATTACTCCGTGGGGTTTTCTAGGGAAAACCCTTCGTATTCCCCACATATAAATACTTCCCCTCTCTTCCATTCCAATATTTACACACTCAAGATTTTTTAGAGCACCTATCAAGGAAAAGAGATTCCGGCAACCAGCAAAACCAACTCTGGCGACAACAAACCCATCTCCGGCGACACGAACGGTTCTGGCTTCTCCATCTTTGCGAAAAGTGGGAGCTTGGATTAGGGATTTCTTCGATTTGCCACCGGAAAACTCATCTTCAGTCCCTCAAAGAGGTACTTTCTTCATCTGCTCTTCGATTTTCTGGGTTTTGGGACTTAAGAACTTGATTAATAGCCCCCAGATTTGTGAGTTTTGAGAGAGGGGTACGGTTTGATTTTGGGCTTAATCAGAGGGTATATAAGTGTGCTAAGGGTGTTTGGAGAGAAATCCCTTTGAGTGAATGTTCTTCCATTCTGGTAAAATTTGGTTTTGAAAATGAGGACTTGGGGTTCCCAACTGATGAGGTTCTTAGTGAGTTTGAAGAAGATGATCCCAGGGTGACAACCTTTAGATCTATGAACGACCTTCCCAGACATGTCCAAACCTATTACTCCTTGGCCCGTCGTGATTCACTTAGGAATTTTGTTTCAGGGGAATCTAGGTTGCCCTTAGGTAGATCATCACCTATTGATGCTAGGACTGATTCCCTTGCTCTTTCCAACTGTTTTGTAGATATGGATCACGACGGTCGCCCCCAACGACCAACAGTTGAAGCAAACGAGGCTAGTACAAGTGCTGGTGGCCCTCGAATAGTCGATGCTTTTCACACCAGCGTACGACCTGGACGCAACGAACGAGGCTTCGGTGACGGAGAAGAAGGGCCATGGGCCGTAGCCAAAATCCAGACCAGGAGGAAAAACATCAAGACCCAAATGATTATTGCCCTACGAGAGTCCTATAGAGTCCACGCCTCTACCTACAAACTTGAGTACCTTAGTCAGGCTGACTACGAACCTCGTCGAGAGGCCATCCTTAGTAGCAAGGAAAAGGTGGCTTTCTTCTAGAAACAATTTGAGCTGGGCCTGAGGTTACTGCTAGATCCTTTTATCAACGAGTTTCTAGAAGATTCAGCCTGTGTGCCCATGGAATTAAGTGCCAATGCCGTTAGGATTTTATCATCGTTCATTATAGTTTGTAGATTCCTTGGCCACGAGCCTTGCAACAAAGTCTTCAGGCAGTATTACAAGACAACCAGATCCACTGTTCGTGGAAAATCAGTGGTCAGCGTAGCGTCACACAGGAATGTTCAAGGGTTATTTTTGGACGTTCAAAATAAGGTTTATGGTTGGGATAACCATATGATCGTTGTTGAGAGCAGAGTGGGTTGGCAGTTCCCCTTCCCAGAGAGCCAAACCATGGTTGCAGATGATAGAGTGTGGTCGGCTCCATGGGCCGACGAGCTAAAGAAAAAGATTGACAATCTGCTGAGCCTTGGATGGGTGTCGTACAGAGACATTGAGGCTTCTCATTGGAGGTATATCAGGGCAGGAATGATGTCTAGCCCGTCGATTGGGCCTCAGCCATTGGTGAAGATCAATCTCGATGCTCGCTATCCCACTTGGGTCGTTCATGATGACTTGGCCTGGGAGGAAAATTGTGTCAACGGTATAGGGGCACACGCAAGCCATCCTGAAGAGCGTTGTGCTAACCTTGAGATGACTGGGGTTAAGTCTTTATAACTCATCTTTTCATTATATACGAATTTGTCTTTCAGCCTCGTCGAAAACGACTTAACTCCTTTCATTTTTGTTTTGCAGTTCTCACTCAAGCAGACATCAACCGAATTGAATCAAAAATCATGAGCGGTGCGATCAGAGCTGTGGATCGGAGGCTGCTAGGAGGGATAGAGCTGCGTCCAATGCCATCTTCGATCGTCATGAAAATATGACGATGAGGAATGATGCTCTCCCCAAGGAAAGCTCTGGAGCCATCCCCTTGATTGAAAGGGAAAATGTTGGGCCCGTAGCTGAGGGACTTAACACAGGAGGTCGTCAAGTACATGTAGACGAGCCTGAGAGAGTTGTGAATGCTGAGGTTGAGGCTGTGAGTGCTGCTGCTCATGTGGACACCCAGTTGGTCGTCGTGGAACACGTGGATCACGTTGATCTTGAGACAGTTGGGAGCTCCAACTCAAATGCGGAGTTACTTGGCGACGGAAGTCAAGGCTCCAATAAGAGGAAAGATCGGCCTACGGGCTCTTGGGAAGAGGGAGAGAGGAACAAAAAGGCAACCAATGATCCTCCTAGTATCTCAGACCCTTCAACACCGCAGACCCAAGCTCCAGGGTCGTCCTCAGAGGCTTTGACCAAGGAGAGAGCTCTAGAGTTGGCAACCCATTACTCCCAGGTTCCTCCGATAACCGGGGTTCCTTACTTGAAGAGGCATGGCCTGCCACTCGTTTTGGGAACGGCCATCACCCGACGATCCAGGGATGTTGAGCTAGTCCATAGGCTGAAGACAGCTAAGCTTTCTCCTGAGACTTATCATGCCCGTCTTGGGCTGATCCAGACTGAGGTAATTCATCCCTGTATATTTTCACAAGTTTCTCTTTATCATCCTGTACTTGTACTAATCTTGTCCGTACAGCCCGTCTTGGGCTGATCCAGACTGAGGAAATTTTTGATTCATATATTGTTATTATTTGATGAAATTTTGAAGTTTTAATTTTTTTTATATGTTAAGCGAAAGAAATACGGAGATGATGAGGCTGATGCAGCTGCTGTGTTTATGGCTACACATACTGCGGAGGCTCCTGATGGCTCAGGGCCACAATGGGTTAACCCTTATTACTGCATCTTTATGTAAGTGTTAATAGTATTTTCTATTAGTAAATTATACATTATTTAGTTAAAGAAATATTATTTTCTACCATAGTGTATAATGGTTTTTTTTTTCAGGAAGAGTATGATAGGCGGGCTCGTGACAAGGCTATTGAAGAAGGAAGTATGGAGCCTGAGAGCACCGAGCGGCCCGCCTTTCGTGAAAAGCTTTGGGCGGCCATTGTCCTCCGAGACAAGCATCCAAAGGGAGACCGCTTGCCTGGATTCGGAGGACATGGTGCTGGGTATTTTAACATGCCATTCCGCAGCCCTACTACGCAGTACTTTTCATCTTCTTCCTCCGGCAGTCAGCATGTGGATCAAGAGGCGTTTGATGATCGGGTTCAGAGAGAGGTTCATAGGCAAGTGGAGCAGATGCAGAGCCAGGTGCAGGCTGAGGTGCAGACCCAGGTGCAGGTCCAGGTGCAGGCTCAGGTGCAGAGCATATTGGAGGAACAGTTTGAGCAGTGCATGCAACAATACTTGGCTACCATGAATTTGCAACCACAGCAACCTAATAGCGGTAATGCTTCTAACTCATCAGTCGGTCAATTCCTTAGGCGAAGTAGCGGTGGTGGTAGCGGTAGCGGCAGCACTCGTGGTCGTGGTCGATAAACATTCATTTTATTTGGCATGTAATAAACAAACATATTTTGTTTCCCTTTCCCTTTCCCTTTCCTTTTCCCCAAGCGAAACAGTTCCCTTTCCCCTTTTCCCCTTTCCCTTTCCCTTTTCCCGTTTCTCTTTTGGTTGTTAGATACAGTTTCTTTCCCTTTATTTGATGTTCAAACAAAACACTTTCCCTTTCCCCTTTTCCCCTTTCCCCTTTCCCCGTTCCCTTTCCCCTTACCCCTTTCCCTTACCCATTTCCTATTTCGCTTGATTTGGATGGTTGTTTCAAGCGAAACAAGTAGTTTGTGTTTTTTTGTATGTTGGAATTTGTTTAAAACAGGTTTGACAGGTTTACAGGTGGTTTAATAATAAAACAACATTTTTTTTTAAATCTGGATAGATTACCGACGGAAATTTCCGTCGGTAAAAATAAATAAATAAATAAAAATCATTACCGACGGAAATATCCGTCGGCAAATAATAAAAAAATAAAACTTATTACCGACGGAAATATCCATCGGTATATGGTTGCAGAGGCTTGACCTTTTCCTTTCTTGGACGGGCAGTCCCTAGAAAAGTGTCCACCTTCTCCACAATTCCAGCAGTTCTGTTTTGCTTTTGGCTTCCTAAAGTTATTTTTCTTAACTTTAAGTTTATCATGGTTTTCTTTATCCTTAGAGTGAGTTTTCACACCTTTTCCTTTAAACTTGCTTTTACCGGTTATCATATTAGCAGCAGCCTCCACAGGTACACTAGGTTGGTTACCATTATGCACCTCCTGAATCGCAATTGCATTCATCAATTCATTGAGTGTCAAGCTTCCAGTACGATGCTTGAGGGTCATACCGAATTCCCCCCAAGATCGAGGAAACTTCTCAATGATAGCCATGACAGCGAACTTGTCAGGAAGTCCCATGTCAGCATCCTTGAGTGATTGCAAAATGATTTGGAGTTCGTGCACTTGATCGGTAACCAACTTTCCCTCACTCATGTGATAATTCAGGAACTTTCCCACTTGGTAATTTTCCACACCGGAGTCATCGGTGTTGTACTTCTTGGAAAGCGAGTCCCACAGTGACGCAGCAGTGAGAGGAGCAGAACAATAAACATCAAAGAGTGCATTCGACAAAGCCGATGTAATGCATCCTCGAACAACATCATCCTCGCTCCTTCCACGCTTTAACATGCCACATTAACCGGATCATCACCATTCAGAGCGGAACACTTAGATGTCAGCATACCAGACATGCCCTTAATTGACAGCCAGATCTTCATGCGTTCAGACCAACGCTTGAAGTTCTTGCCACCGAACTTCTCCGGAAGATCGGAGGTGTCAACTAGGGACTTAAAGGGAGAGCTAGAGGAACCACCAGACATGATCAAATAAAACTATTTTCTCTTAGACTGTTGGAAATCAAATTATTGCACCACAGATTAAATTAACAATTTAATCAACAGTAGGGAATTTATTGATCAAGTCAAGAACGTACCAATTAAGCCAATAGCAAAACCGAAAGCAATGGAACAGGATCAGGAAAACAGAACAGAAACAAGTAAACAATTGATTAGAAAACTTATCGTGATTTGATCGAGTCGCCTTAGGAAGACTGTCCTAAGAGAAAATATTGCCCCCAATTGGTGCAACTCAGGTACAGGCAAATTTCTCCGAGGATAAAACGATCACGGATTACGTACCACAAAGCAGCACACAGGTATGTAATCACCGGCGGTCCTATCTCAATCGCCTTGAATCTCACGAACGAATCTCTATGAACGGGAGTAATCGAAACAATGAAAGGAAGCAAGAGAATTGTTTTTCTCTTCAATCTCTCATGGAAAACTCGGCTGGGAGAAAAGGAGTATTTATATGTATGGTATATTAGGGTTTTAAGCCTTAAAAAGACCAAAAAGCTGATACAATTCGGCCCAGGAAAACACCAGATTCGTCACTAGCGCGGCCGCCCTCGAGGCTTGCGCGACCGCGCTAGTCACCAGAAAGTTTTGCTGAGCTTAAGACAATCAAGCGCGGCCACCCTTGGCATGAGCGCGTTCGCCCTCCTTGCCAGAAACTCAAACGCGTTTTTCCCTTTGCCAAATTCAGTCCAAAACAACAACACAACTATGTCATATATCTATGGACTTCCATACCACAAATATCAAATATTCCAACAGTGTTGCCCCTGTATCGAAAATCCATTGCAATTTTGTCTTACCAGAGAGCCTTGCATTTGCGCTGGATTTGTAAGAGTTCCAAAGTGTCTTTAGCTTTGTCCAGTCTTCAACGCTCAAGTCTTCCAAGCCTGTTTTATCTTCTTCTCCAAGTCCAGCGACCTCTGTGGCGTTGCCTATTACTTGAGCCGCATTGATACGTGCTGCTCCTCCCTTTCCGCGACCTTGCTGTCCAGTGCGCCCCCTGCCACGACCCGGTTGTCCAGCTCCCCACCATTCTGGATAACCATGCAATTTATAGCATGTGTCAATGTTGTGTCCCGGTTTGTGGCAATGAGAACACGCAGCCATCTCTTCTTTTCGGTCCCCTCCTGGAAACTTCATCCCGCCGTTTATTGCAAAACTAATCGGGTCGATCGTTCCGGCACTCCCTTAGTCATTGTTTTCACTCGCTCCCGTTCGTTACCTGTGAGTAAACCCGGTACATGTTTGGGAGTGGATCTCGTGGCAATGATATTAGAACGAACTGTGCTATAGGGTGATTCATCAAGTCCCATTAAAAATTGATGAACACGCTCCTCCTCACTTCTTTTCTCCAGCTTAGTATTTAAATTGCATTTGCACCCACTGCACGTACACATGGGTATTTGATCATAATCGGTCAAATCATCCCAAATTTTCTTGATTCTTGCATAATAGCCCATTACGGTATCCCCATTCAATTTACAGTTCGAAATCTTCGTTTTCAATTGATGCACATGCGCACCATTACGAACAGAGAATCGTTGTTGGATATCGTCCCATAATTCTTTTGCCGTGTCCCTGTATGAAATCGTAGATCGTAGAGTCGGTTCAATTGTATTAAATATCCATGAAATTATCATGGAGTTTACCGTTCCCCAATCTTCGATTTCATCTGAACCTTCTGTTGTGAATTTGGTGGTACCCCCGTTGCAATCAAGACAAGAAATCAACACACCCACAAGCACAATATTGGAAGAATCACACACACAAGAACACAAGAGTTGTTTACCCGGTACATTCAACACATGAACTACGTCCGGGGGCAATTGCCAAGCCAATATGTATTAGACACCTTCTAATATGTTGCTACAATGAGTTCTAGGTCGTAACTATGCTTATTTAGTAATACAAGGAAACCCTAAATCAAATTAAGAAGAGTTCTAATCAAAATAGGAAACAAATCTGCTGCAGAAAATTCCCACCCGACACGTGGGCGGTCGCCCAAGACACCATGGGCGGTCGCCCAAGCAGAAAATCCCACGAGCCATTGCTTCTGTCCACCTGGGCGGTCGCCCACCACCACATGGGCAGTCGCCCACCACCACATGGGCAGTCGCCCATCACAACAGAAAGTCCTCCGCGTTTTTCCTCCTTGATCTCAGCAACTCCTCCGACTTAGACTGCTTTTTCCTCATAGTTTAGGACTCCAATCCCAACAATCTCCCACCGGAGACTAAATTAACAAGCATAGAACACCCATCAACTCCCACCACGGAGTAAAGACCTTCGAACACATTTCCCCTCCATATTGGCTTGACACTACCGAACCTCTCCTCAAGTACTACGGCAAGTTGAAACCAAGCGACGTTTCAACCTCTCCGTGTTAGATGATTCTTGCCTCCCCAAATCAGCTTCTACCTTGATTTCTCCCCGCAAGTCTAACTTCGCGTTCTCCCTCCAGACCCACCTTCCTCGCAATGCTTCCCCTTGAAACTTGGACACACCTTGTTTCTTGCATCGTCTGCTTTCGGTATGAATACGCTCTCTGTTAGGGCACTTGGACATCCACACCGCGTTGATCAACTTTGTGTCCCCCCTAACATATCGTTTCTTGATGTCTCCCCTTTTCACACCAACAGGCCGGTTCTTTAGCCTCTTGCTCCCATCGGAACGAATATCGACATTGTAGGTAGAGTACAACATCTTCCCCTTAACCCCATGAGCTACCACCTTAGCCCCTTTCGTGACTTACCAAGACCCACCAATGAAAGACACACCATACCCTTCACTGTCAAGTTGTCCCACAGAAATCACCCTTCTCCTCAAATCCGGAACATGCATCACATTGTGTAGTTGTAAAACAGCCCCGTTAGGTGTCTTCATCATCACATCCCCCTTACCTTTGACCTTCAATGGCTGACCGCCACCAAGATAGACAACCCCAAAGTCTCCAGTTTTGTACCGCTTCATTGATTCTGCATCCCCACTAGCATGACAAGAAGCTCCAGAATCCAACACCCAATCTTCACCCGACTGCTCCTCTCCTAGGATTAATACATCTCCACCATCATCCACCACGTGTGCACCACCATCTTTGCCCGGACAGTCATAACTGATATGACCTAATTCGCCACAATTGTAGCACTTGACCTTTTTCCCCTTTTTCGGTCCTCCCTTTCCCCTATTTCTCTCCACCCTAAGTGCAGCCCCATCTACGGAAGATTCTCCCCTTTTCTCTTTCCTTCTCAACTCCTCTTGAAGGATGAGATCTCTAACCTCCGTATACACCAATGCTGTTTTCGACGTACTAATCGTTGTGACAGTTACCTCCCAACTGTCAGGCAATGATTTTAGTAGAAAACAAGCTAGCACTTCATCGGAGAAAGTAATATCAACACTTTTCAATTGGTCCACCATACCTTTGAAATTGCCGATATGACTTGCTGCTGTCTGCCCCTCTGACATCTTCGCATTCGCAAACCTCTTTATCAAATAAAAATGTCATCTTCATGCATCCTTTGCATATAAAAATCAAATCTTTTTCAATCAAAATGCATCATTTGCATCCAAAATCCCTTGTTCAAGCATCATTTGCTTTAAAGACCATGTCTTTACCATAAACTAGCATCATATGCTTTTCAAAATGCAATCTTTATGCATCATTTGCATAATGAATGCCAATTTCTTCAACAAAAATGCATCATTTGCATAAAAATCAAATCTTTATGCATCATTTGCAATAAAGATTATTTCTTTAAACTAAGTGCATCATTTGCAACCCAAAAATGTCATCTTTTCATTAAAGATTCATTTTTACATACATTTCCCCTATTCCCCCATTAACAACCTAGGAATGGACCGGTGTAAAAGATCCTATCTTTACATCATTCCTTCCATTAAAGGTTCCATATCTCTTTAGAAAGGGACACCTTGAACCCTATATCTCCGATTATCGCTTAAGAAAGAGTATGAAGCATCTATATGAGCTCGGCCGTCTTAAAGCGTAGGATTGATGGGCTAAGGACCCTCCTTTTCTAAAGAACCTCATCTTTGACCAAAAGAGAGTCATTCTCTCGATCACGCAAGTCTCGAGGGTCCCGAGGTTAAAATGCGATGATCACAAGTCATAAGATGAGGACGGGATCATAATCCCAAATACATAAAATTCCAAGGAATCCCGAGCGACAACCAACAAATGGTTTGTACGTCCGGAAGACAACTTGGGACATTCCCCCCCTTTTCTCAAACACATGCACACAAGAAAGCACGCAAGCAAGCACGATTACTGAAATCTTGGGAGACTTGCTCCGGCAAGGCACTTTGGGTGAACGCCAAACGTTCTTCCCAAGGGGTAACTTAACCTCCGAACCCAAGTAAAAACCTTTTTTTCAAAGTTTTGAGGTAATCAAAATGGCGTGGCGACTCCGTTTTTCAAATTAAACCGGATGTCTTCAAACTCGCGTGAATCCAACAAAATTTGGGCACCACATTCACAGTTTGGCGACTCCGCTGGGGAAATCCCAAAGGAGAAAAGCTTCATTTTCAAAACAAAAATCGATACTTGGTATATAGGTGGAAACCACTTACCCTTCCTGTACACTCCCTGATGTGGGAGTTGGGATAACCGGTGGTTTAACAATCCCACGTACCAGTATCCTTTTTCGAAAAAAAAAATTTTTGAAAAAAATAAAAGAAAGCTTTTCCCTTTGAGCGGGTTAGACTCCCATCGCCGATTTCATTAATCATGCTTGCTTTCTTTACCATGCATTGCATCATTTGCATCTTGGAATATGTGCATACTTTGAAACGGGAAACAACCCGAAAAATAGCAAAAGGAGTGGAACCTGGAAAATTGATCCATGCAGTCGTACGGCTCAATCCTCCTCGATTCTCGACCGGCGACCTCGGCAATTCCACCAGAAAATCATGGTTAATCTGGCGCCCTAGCAGCCTTGGGGCTACTCAGCTTCATGACCGACTGGGGCTCCTTAAAATTTACGTGCTTACGTGTTGCATTTTCCCCCGTCCCGAAAATCATTCCTTTAAAACACATTTCTGAAAATCTCTGTTTTAACTCAAAAAAGGAACATTTTTAGGAGACCGCACACTACGCACACCTGATATATCCTGTACACTTTGCACGCACGTCCTTCAAACCCGAGGGTGGTTCCACTCGCTAGCCACGGACAGCCTTTACGATGCTCCCGGCACGCACGGAATCATCCCAACCTCCCCATGGCAACAAAGGTCGACCAATGCACACCGTGTCACACGTTTCAAAACCGTGACTTTTGGTTGGTTTTTGGTCTAGTCCGTGTCATATAGCCCAGCTTGCATACCCACGTAAAGGTCAAGCCTTAGCTCATAATCGGAAGCCAAGATTTTCGCTCAAGCGAAATTCCCGCCGAAATTCCGACAAGGAAAAATCGGTGGATCTTGACTCCGACATTGACTACTGACCTTGACCCGCACGAAATGCGTAAGAGTCAAGACCGAGTCTTTGCCAAAAATCAAAATATCTTTCGCCAAGCGAAGCTCTGCCAAAATTCCGACAAGGAAAAATTGGCAAGATCTTGACCGGCATTGACTTCGATTCCGACCCACGCACCGCGTATGTAACGAAGTTCAATGTGACACCGTGTCATCCGGCTTTTTACCGCCCGACCCATGCCTATTATTCTCTCGGACATTACCGAAAGTCGAAACCGTCATTCGCTCAAGCGAAACTCGCCAAAGATCCGTCAAGGCAGAGAGACGAGACTTTCCCGCATTGCCTTGACTATAATCCGCATTGCTCGTGCGTTGAAAGGTCCTATGACCCGCTAGACCCGTTAGGGAGCGTTTCTTTACTCTCGGCCGGTGGGATCCGCGTGCCCTATAGGACCCTCGCCCGGGCCGTCCACCCCGGGAGGTCGAAATACTGTGGAATACGAGGGGCTTATAGACGTAGTGACGAACCCACCGATCCAGATCTAGAGTAGTTGTGAAAAAGAAGGGCGTAATCCCTTTTCCAACCAAATAGATATTAATAAAAGACACTGTTTAAGTAAACTTGAAGATTCTAATTTGCATATTGCCCGAGCCTTCACCCCTAAACACCTACCCCGAGTCTAAACCTTTCCTATCCCTTTCCCCGCGCCGAGAAAGAAGTGGGTGAGAACACCGGGTCAGCCGACTTGTTAGCACAGTAATCCTCGTACGCTAGCCGTAATCCTCGCCGAGAGTCGAATGGCCGATTTGACAGAGAACAAGGCCGGGTTTGGGTAACCAGATGACTAGGGAAGAAGAGCTAGCCTATAACCAACGCCCTCCCCCATCTTCATATAACCCATTGCCAAAGACTGTCCCTTCTCGCCTTCTCCAATACCCCAAGCCGTTAGTGGTCCCGACACCCTCGCTTCCTCTCGCATCCCCCACGGACCTTTTTCCTCCTTTCACTCGAGCCTACTTCTAATCCCAGGCTAATTTTGACCTTTCCAATTTTGTCAACGCTCGTGAATTTGCCTACCTCTCGGACAAATACATGAAGAGTCGGGCCGGAAACGAGAATAGGAATGGATGGATTTACAGCGATGATGACAGCTTCAAGAAAAGGAATGGACTTGGAGCCAACGGAAGTGAAACCCGAAGGGCAAGATGAGGTAGAAAGCCACGCACTGAATAGGGGATGAAATCACTTCAAAGTGTGTCTCGCAGCCTCTATGCAAAGGCTCCTGAGAAGGACGAGGTAGTGTATGAGTCCTATATCCTAGAGTTCAATACTCCGTACAAGGACTTGGTAGGTGAATGGAGGAACTTGATCGAAGCTTTAGCCAAAAGAGGGAAGTGGGCTCCGCCCACCGATCCGGAACATGTAAGCGTCGCCGAAGCCAAACTCTCATCGTAAAGGGTAGACTCTATCACAAAGCCAGTTAGTAGTCACTCCCGAAATTTGGTCCGAAGAAGAATGTATGGATGCCTTGGAAAGAGTCCTGAGTTTAGAGGCGACCCTGGGCCCCTTTATGTCCTACGATGATAATGATGTTTTCCCGGTAATCCCTAAGCCCAAGGAAGAATCCGAGATACCCCTCATATGGCGTCAAGTATCCCGACCTCGCTTTTGCCCTCATTGGTCATAAGATCCAAGGCGAAAGTTCCCACGAGAGCTACCGTAGTGACACCGATGAAGACACAGCCGAAGTGCCGGAAGGGACAATAAAGGAGTGGTTAGCCCGTAAGCCAAAAAGCC
Source organism: Adenophora triphylla var. japonica (assembly GCA_022495995.1). Classification (NCBI taxonomy): domain Eukaryota; kingdom Viridiplantae; phylum Streptophyta; class Magnoliopsida; order Asterales; family Campanulaceae; genus Adenophora; species Adenophora triphylla. The sequence continues at coordinate 140,498 of JAFEMH010003848.1, forward strand.
CAAAATCTCTCTCGACGCAAGGAAAAGGAACCCGCCATGAGGTTTGACCCCGCAGTAAATCCTTATTGATGATGGAATTTCCCACTTCGTAAAATGTTTGGCCAACGTCAAAGATGCCGTTAGAAGGTTGACCCCCGGGGAAAGAAAAGACATGCTTGGATGCTGATGAGGAATGTGATCCTACTCGTTAAAGAAGTTGCTAGGTTCGGATGAGAAAGCCATTTGCCAAGCTCCAAACTCCTAAGTGATAATTCTTGTTGCATGCCGACTTTGAAAAGTTTGAATGAGACTGTGAAAGCTTTAAACGGAGAATGTGAAGTTGAAATCAGCCGGTCAAACTCGTAAAAGGTCAAAAGCCGGTAACTCCGGGACCGCATTCGGGAAGCCGCCTATGCTTCCTAAGAAGACCGTCAATCGATCAATCGCCAGAATTGGCCATACGCCGCAAGAATCCGCCTCGACTTTGAGAGAATTGACGTAATCCTCCGAGGAATAATGACCAAGGAAAATCCAATGCTCTATGTGATGACTCGGTTCGGCGTATGAATGTTGAGCAGCCTAAGGGTGACAAAAGAAGCACCGTCTCCGAGCCAAAAATGTATAAAAGACCTTATAAGCCGAAGCGTAAAAGCTCGACTCGATAAGGAGGATCCACCCTAACTCGCTGAAGTGTACCCAAGCCAATATCTCCTTATGGTCCCCGTTGACCTCTTCATACCCTCATAAGTTGAAGCTAGAAGAAAGTTTGGCCAAGACCATGGTGCCCATAGATGTCACCCCGTATGAGGTCGTCCAAATGATTGGAAATATCCACTACGGAAACATCATTACCTTCACCGACTTAGACCCGCCAAAGTATGGGGCTAGTCATAACGAACCTCTTTACATCACAGCCCAGCTTAGAAGAGCGTCGATTGCCACGAGTATTAGTCGATGGAGGGTCTCGCAATGAATGTCTTGCCGCCTAAAATGATGGATTTATCGGATCTGAAGCCAACGGACTTAAAGCCTTCTAGTCGACTATTAAGGCCTATGACTCCACCGCACGATCAGCTTGGGGATCGCCACTCTCAAGATGTGGTTCGGAAAAAGGTCATGGACGTTGACTTTCAAGTTATTGATATTCCGATTTCATTTACCGCTTTGCTGACGGCCTTGGATCCACCAGATAAACGGGGTAGCCTCTACTTTGCATCAGCCAAGGCCAAATTTCAGCCGAGTGATGGAAGTATCACCACCATTTATGGAGATAGTGTCACGGTAGAAGGAACCAAAGACTGGGATATCCCGATATTGGAGATCAAGCACGATGATGAAGGGTTAGCATTGACCGGATTCTCCGTAGCTTCTTCCAAGGCACAAGTGTGTTGCACCGACCTCACCACTACTTCCGATAAAATCCCTCCCGCCATGAGAATGATGCGAAAAATGAGTTATCTTCCGGGACTTGGATTGGGTAGAAGACTTCAAGGTCGTAACACCATCATTGATGTGAAGGAACAGACTACCGTATATGGCTTGGGGTACAAACCGAACTTCCTGGATGCCGAAAAGCTAAAGGCACGAAGGTGAAGGGTCCACTCCATCCTTACACCGTCTCCGACCCATTACTTTACAAAAGGAGGGACACAATATGATGAAAGTGATCGCCGATCTCCTTGCGTAAAACCCTTCTAGAGAACCTTGAGAAAGTTAGGGGAAAGCCAACCAATCCCGTTCGAAGAATGTTCCTTGATTTGCCGATATCCTCGGGGCTACCACTACCGTTCGTAATGAGTACGTCTTCAAAGGAAATCCGGCCGCGGTCAAAGAGTCGCATCCGGGACAATGGACTTCTCCGCCTTTGAGTTAGCTCTTCCAAAGATCAGCCAGATAGAAGCCGCCAGCGAAGACAAATAAATGGGGTTTGCAAGAGTTGTTTGACGAAGAAGCACAAATCCTGCACTTGATCGACTTCGCCCGTACGATGAGATAGTTGCCGTTATTGGAGACGATGGTGAAAGTCATTTTGATCCTCGCACTTTGGTGACTAAGACATAAATGCCATTGAAGAATTGGGAGACATTCTCGTGGCCGATAGCGCCGACAAAGAAATGATCACGGAGCTTGGATTGGTACCCCGTCCTTCTCAACCCAGCCGTGTCAAACACCCCGTTGTCTATTCGCCGTGTCAGAATCTTGAATTCCAATCCTCGTAGTCATCCGAAGGCCTCTACGCCCGAGGATTATGAAAATGTAATCGATGTCATCTTTCCCCTTATTTTGAATGAAATGACAAATCTTTCGATTATCCTCTTATTGCCAACTTAACAAATGATAAATTAACTCAAAACTTAACAACAGCTTAATAATGAATCATTTGAACAAGATGCAAACACACTAAACGAACAATACATTAAAGAAATCTTTAAGCGGTGTTTCGTAAAAGAGGAAAACCGGGCCCAAGCCGCCGAGGAGGTTTTGATAAGTGTGAACTTGGGTACTATTGAGGAACCTAAAGAGACACAGATTGGAAGCTTCTTCCAGGGGGTTGAAAGGGACAGATTGATCGAGCCGCCGTAGAATACGTCGACGTGTTTGCATGGTCATACAAGGATATGCCGGGGCTAGACAGCTCGATAGTAGAACACGTAATCCCTCTAGCACCGTATGCTAAGCCAATAAAGCAGAAACCGAGAAAGATTAAGCCGGAATGGTCTCTAACAGTCAAAGAAGAAATTGAGAAGCTACCGCGGGTAGGGTTCATCGTAGTCATTCAATACCCGACATGGTTGTCCAACATCGTGACCGTAACCAAGGCCAATGGGAAGGTGCGCCGCCGTGTGGATTTCCGAGATCCGAACAAGGCCACCCCAAAGACGACTACCCTCTCGCCAAACATAGACATCCCGGTGGACTCCACCGCGCAACTACGAAGTCAAATCTCTTCGTTGATGGTTTTGCAGCTACAAACCAGATCAAGATGGCCGAGGAAGACCAAGAAAAGACAGCCTTCACCACACCACGGGAACCCATCATATACAAAGAATGCCATTCGGGCTCAAGAATGCCGGGCTACTTACCAAAGGGCAGCGACCGCGCTTTTTCATGACATGATCCACAAGGAGATTGAGGTCTACGTAGATGATATGATAATCCACTCCAAAGGAGAGGGTGGGCAGCACTTTGTTGACCTACGAAAATTCTTTGAGAGGCCGAGACAAAGCATTCCATGAGACTAAACCCCGCCAAATGCACCTTCGGAGTGACAAGGGGAAAAGTGCTTGGGTATATGGTCACGTAGCGAGGTATAGAAGTTGACCCCGAAAGATCAAAGCCATCATGGATATGAGGCCACTTCAAACCTGTACATAAGTCAAGAGCTTCATGGGTAAATTGCAAGCACATCACCGTTTCACAATCGCCTGACCACTATGTGCGAGCCCATCTTCAAGCTCATGAAGAAGAATGTGGACACAGAATGGACCGAAGAATGCCAAGATGCCTTTGACCGCATCAAGGCATACTTAGTACATCCCCCGTACTATGCCCCCACATAGACGTAAGCCTCTTCTCGCTTCTATCTCACCGTCACGTACACGGCAATGGGGCTATGCTTGCTCAGAAAAGAAAGACTCTCGTAGAAAACGCCATTTACTTTGTCACCCGGAAGCTACAGTGGAGCGAGCTCAATTACTCAAAGATGTGAAAAGACCTGTGGCAGATCGGTCCGGGTAGTCGGCAAATTGAAGCATTATATGCAAGCCCACCCCGTGAATTTGGTCTCGAAAATGGACCCCATCAAGTACATCTTTGACAAGCCTTCCCATCTCAATGCGTTTAGCGAAGTGGTCCTTCTTCTTGGCGTAATACGACATCAACTATGTGACCGTAAAGGCCATCAAGGGTCAAGCATTGTCAGATCACCCGGCGAACTTCCCTGGCAATGAAGACAGAGGGCCCGAACCCCAATTCCTGCATGAAGGGATCTTTGCAGCTTGAGCTCGAGAATAGATGGCAATTGTTCTTTGACGGAGCCGCTAACAAAAGAGGAAATGGTGTAGGAATGCTATTGGTCGATCCGAAAGATGAGCATACCCCCATAGCCCTCAAGTTGAACTTTCCCGCCACGAACAATGTCGCCGAGTATGAAGCCTCGCATTGCTGGTTTGGAGGCCGCCTTAGAAAGAAATGTCAAGGAGCTCGAAGTTTACGGAGACTCGCCCTCGATCATCAACCAAGTCTCCAACAAGTGGAAGACTCGTGGACCCTAATCCGCAACGGTATCATGCCCATATGGAGGAGTTGGATCGGACAATTCGTAGAAGTGACTTTCCACTACTTGCCGAGGGAAAAGAACAGATTCGCAGATGCCCTAGATACTCTAGCCTCATTGGTAGAGATCCCCGAGGGAAAAGCCATAAAGACCTTCAGAGTGGGTAGAAGAGAAGCCCCAGCCTTCTGATGTGAAGTGGACCTGGGACCCGAGCCTATAAAGGAACCTTGGTACAATCCGATTTACCAATTCCTCAAAGACGGAGAGTCGCCTTTCGAGACGAAGAAGGTAGACCAAAAGAAGGTGTCGAGCCAAAAGCTTGCGAGCCTCGAAAAGGTTGGCCTCCCATTATGTCATCCTAGGAGGCAACCCGTACAAGAAACGCTATCAAGGACCACTCCTCTTATGTGTCACTCAAGAAAGAGCCGAGAGTTGATGACCGAAGTCCACAATGGTCCTTGCGGTCCTCACATGAATGCCAGAGCCCTGATGCAAGTGATCCTCGTAATGGGTTACTACCGGATCTCCATGGAGACAGACCGCGTCCCAAAGACGTCCGAACTCCGCGACAAGTGCCGCGGTTTGCCAACCTCAACCATCTCCCCACCTCATGACACTGCCACTACATGACGACTCCTTGGCCATTGCAATCCTCGGGCATTGACGTGATAGGGAAAATAGCCCCGACAGAAGCAATGGGCACGAGTTCGTGTTGGTAGCCATCGACTACTTCACCAAGTGGGTAGAGGCCAAGTCCTACAAGGTCCTCACTTCAAAAAGTGGCCCAGCTCATCAAAGAAAACATAATGTGCAGATATGGGGTGCCCAACGAGATCATTTCGATAATGGGTCACACTTCGAAGGAGATCAAGCGATAGACCGCCGTCGACCCGAGTTACTCGCCACAAGTCGTCCCCGTACGCACTCGACCAATGGAGCTGTGGAAGCCGCTAATAAGACACTCGAGCGGATCATCCGGAAGATGGCCACCCGTGGTCGTGATTGGCCCGAAAAGCCGCACCTAGCACTCGGGGCTACGTAACGTCCGTCAGGTAACAGCACAGAGAAACTCCTTTTGCCCTAACTTACGGGATGGAAGCAAAGTGTTACCAAAGTGGAGTTGGAAATCCCGTCATTAAGGGTCCTCCCGGAAAACAAAGTGTCAACGAAGTAGAATGGCTACGAAGCTGGCATGATGAATTGGCCTTGCTCGATGAGAGAAGGCTCAAAGCCATGGAGCACACCCGAGCCTACCAGAGGCGAATGGCCGCAGCGTTTGATAAGAAAGTCAAAGCCGAAACATCAAAGAGGGTGACTTAGTGTCAAAGTAAAGCCCCTACCAGAGACAACCCCCGGGAAAATGGGAACCCGTTTGGATCGGCCCTTATGTAGTGCGTAAGATACCGTCAGAGGAGCAATGAAGCTTGCGTACTTGGATGGCAATCCCTTTGTCCACCCGGCCAATCGGTGATAAACTCCGAAGATACTATGTCTAATAATAAAAAAAAAAAAAAAAAAAAGAAAAATCTTAGTGCAAAAAGAGTAATACCTGACTAGCCGAAAACCCCAAAAAGGGCGGTCTAGGCAAAAATGTTGCACGAAAAAAAAAAAAAAAATCTTAGTGCAAAAAGAGTAATTCCCAAATTAGGCCGAAAAACCCCAAAAAGGGCGGTCTAGGCAAAAACAGGTTGCACGTAAAAGAAAAAAAGAGACTTAGTTTTGTTAGTTCACCGTAATGAACTACGAAGACCTCGAGCCCCTTAGCCTTTCTTGTAAAAGGGGAACGTAGGCACCATATATGGTTCGGTCTAAACAATAAAAAAGGGCAATAAAGCTTCCATAAAGTGCGTCCTTAGCAATAAATAAAAAGGGTATTTCAGTTTGCCATAAAATGGGTCCCAAGTAATAAGACATTTGAATTTCCATGAAACATGTCTTGATTAATTTCTAAAATAATATTTCTTGTTCATTACAAGTCAAAAATTTCTTGATGAGTTCAAGCACGGTCTACCTCTTGACTCTACTAACCTGCTAAAAAGATCTAAAATACAATAAAATGCCTAAATAAACTAATGTGTTTGCAAATGGCAATAAGAGGATCTTGAGAAAAGACTTGTCGATCGTCATTCGCCGAGTCTTCTTCAGTCTTCTTCCCTTTTCCTCAGCCTCGTCGAGTCTTCTTCCTTTTCTTCTCAATAATGTCGGTATCCCTCATCCCGACCTCTGGTATCCTCACTGGAGCCTCTACCAACCCCGTGTCAATAAGCGCTCTCTCTATACGAGCACGAGTCCGTATCTCCTCCTTCTGAGACTCAGTCAAACGAGCAACCTCGGACAACCTCTTGTATCGAGCCTCCATGTCCCTGACCAAGTCACCTGATTGGTTATGGCAACTCGCCTTAGCCTCGGTCTCCCTCAGAGTCCTACTCGAGTCGTGGTCATCCCCCAATAAAACTCGGCGTCTATCCTCCAAGATAACCCGAGTCGCTCCCATCTCCCTCTCGTACCACCCAAGTAGACAGTGGTCAAGATCGTGCTCTTCCCGCTCCTAAAGATAGCCCTGGGTGGGAAAGCAGTGTATGTCCAAGCCCCTCGAGAAAAAGTGAAGCCGGGCCGGGTCCCTCATGTCTAGAGACATCACCTCCATGGTCCGGATGTCCTCCCAGCCACTCAAAGGCTCCTGTAAAGCCCCAAACCGCCCGGATACCAAGCAGGTATATAGAAGGATGACCAGAATCACGGAACCCTCACAACATAAGACTCCTGAAATATCCTCCCTGGTCCGCAACCTCCAAATGTGGTATCCACCAACGGATGTCCGAAGTGGATAGCCTAGCCATCATCGCCTCCCGCCTACCCCCGTCTCGCTGCCTAGGCGCACCTCTCCGAGAAATCACCCAAGGGCACCGAGTCGGCAAAGCCCCGTGCAAAGCCCCGAGCCTCTCCCTGCAGCCACAAAGTCAACATAGCCGGACTCCCTGACCTCATGAAATGGTCTCCCCGAGCCATCCTGTCGATCCCATGCAAACTCTCCCCCAAAACCGGTGGGACGATATCCTTCCTGCACTGCAGCCTCTCGACCATGTCCAGGAGACCACCGTGACAAATCCCCACTGGACTCAAAGAAGAACAGACGTAAAAGACGCAAAGGATAAATCGTCCATAGCCACCATGGTAGCACAGCCATAGCTGGAGATCCAAACCTGCCCGGGATCTCGGAAAGGTCAATCCTGTCCGAAGCTACCATCATCTCCTCGGCCTCTCCCGCAGGAATCTGCAGAAAAGATGCAAGCTTTACCGCCACCGGCACGTCTCCGATCAGCGGAATAGATATAGCCTCGCCTCGGACCCCCAATCAAGGCTCTGAAGTCTTCGTGCGTTGGGACGATTTCATTGTAAGAAAAGCAAGAAACATGTCTCCGGACATCCCAGACTTTGCTTTGCGGCTCTCGCGAAAGTCCCAATCGGGCGGGAGATCCCTCAAATGCCATAAAGACTTGATCTTGAAGGAAGAATCAAGCAGCCCACTTGTGATTTTGGAAGTTATGTCTCGCCCAAGATTGAAGACCGGACAGGAAAATGGTCTCTCTTCCCCTTTGTAGTCTAACGGGCCTCTCCATCGCAAAAGTGATCAAAGGTGGTGTCTTTAGGTCCAAAATATGCCCGGGAACAGTTGAAACAAGTTTGGGTTGAAAATAAATGAAATGACCAAGCCTTGGTTTTATTCTCAAAATAACCGCCGGAGGGAACCGTGAGCCACACGGCCTCTTTTGCCCTCAAGGCCATGCCGCACGGCTTCATTTGCACGATGTAAATTGTAACTGGCAGCAACCAAAGTTGCTGCCCAAGGGAGTTTTCACCCCACTTTCTCAACCAAAACCTGTACAAAAACATGTCCGGAAGCCACCCAAGCAGTTTTATATCATTATATATTATTTTGGCCCAGTTTCAGCCCCAATTCCAAGCAAAAAAGTCGCCCCGAGGCTCAGATAATATGCAAATTGAAAAAGCATAAATTAGAAAAGTAAATAAAGCGTAAATACAATGTCTTCGCCCCACCGACGTCAAAATAAAGCAAAAAATAAACAAGTTGTGCATAAAAAAGTGTTCATTGTTTGTTTTGTTCCAAATCTACTCTAGAGACCTCCTAGGCCTCCGATTCTTCTTCCTCCTCATCGCTGCTCAGCTCATAGATGCTAGGCTCTCTCATCACGTCCTCCTGGTCGCTCGCATCGGAAAGAGGGATGTTGTCGTGCTCGTACTCCGCCAACTGCTCCAAGATATCAGCATTAGGACCTCGCCCCTGAGGCCTGGCACTGGATGAATACTCCGAAGCCGAGGAAGAGGATGCTGCACCCCCGACATGCCTCCTTTTGCGCACAGGCTCCTGCACGCTTGTTGACGCTTTAGTAGCGCAGCGCTTCTTGACCAAGGATCGGCACACGTCTTTCCAACCCCTGTTCGCCCGACCAACTGTCATAGGTGCGAGCTGGAACTCCGAGAAAAGAAAAGAAAATCTCGTAAAATCTCGGAAAAATCTCGAGAAAATTGCAAAAAACGAAAATCAAAGCTAAAAAGGGAATAAGACCCTAAGAGTATACTCACAAATGCTATCGGGTGGCGGGGTATACTGGGGCTCCCTCGTGTCGGGACAGAATCCTCATCCTCCTCGGTACTCGTACGACGTATGAGAGGTGTGCAGGAGGGATAGGCGGGTCGCAGGCTCATCCTTCCCATATCCCCGAGTGACCACCAGCCTTCGTCGGCTTCTTTGGCGTCCTCAGGCGCCGCTCCACAAACACGGCGTAGGGGTACCCATGTCAAAATACTCCTCCGCAGCCTATACCTCCTCGGTACCTCTCAATCTCATCCGCCCGCGGTCCCTGGGCTGCGGCATCCGTGGCTGGAGGATCGTGTGGAGTAATGGCGTCCAATGGAGGGACATGACCATGCGCCTCGAGAAACGGTCCCCGGATATATGATGTCGCAAGTCAGCCCAGCTGAGCCACCTCCTCTCGCCTTGTCACCTCAATAGCATCTCCCAAAGCAAAATCTCCGGATACACCGCCCAGGGGTAGAAGTCCACTCCATCCGGTCCATCCTTATTGAGCACAGGCTTCACCATCTTGTAGTCGAAAGTGATCCGGGTCTTCCCCGTGAACTTTCCCTCACATCTCCCCTCCAGCGAACCATCGCAGGGAAAATGGTGATATCACTCTGCTGGTTCCAAGGAAAGAACCCGATCACCTCGCAAAACCAGGCCTGCATGTTCAAAAAAAACATCAAAAAAGGTCATTTTTCTCATAAGAAGTCTCAAGACAGAAAAGAGAAAAGAGAAGAGAAAGAGAGGCTACCTCAAGGGCAAATGAGAAGCGAGTCCATGTAAGCGACTTTGTTTCAACTGTACATGTCCAGAGAGAAGTATAACTCAGCCAATCCGGCCTCTCCCCAAGAGAACGTCCCTATCCCATCCACATCAACCAAAGAGTCAAGGAGGCAAGTCATGGCTAGCGTCCCAGAATTAGCAAAGATAGTGACTGACAAAGATCAACCACACGAAAGCTCTAACCAGCGTGGGCGATCACGTCACTACCAGAAAGTCCCGCATGCGGTTCGGGATCGCCACCTCGACATTCCTCGTCTCCATACCCAATCCCTTGGGAATCACTCAAATCCAACCAAAGCTCGGAACTCCTCAGGCTGTAATATGGTCTCTCCAAGTCACGGGCCTCCCTGAACTGCAGCCGATGTCGCTAGCCAAATCGGCGGGAGTCACAAGGTAAGCTCTCCCGGCTCGGTGGAAACTATGAGTATAGTCCCACCAAAACTCAGAAAGAGCCTGAACCAGGCCCTTGCTCTTTGAGGTGATGTGAATTCCCATGCCGATGGCCTCCACAAACGCGTCCAGACCGGTAGCCCTCACCAACTCTTTAGGGTTCACCCCATTCTTCTCAAAATCCGGCATCCTCTGCCAAAGCCTTACCGCTATCTCAGATGGTCCTCTAGACTTGTTCTCCTGTAGACAAGCATATCAAAAAAGAAGTGTCAGTCCTTCATCTCATTTCAAAAGCATGCATATAGTCACAAAAGCGCACATATTTTTTCAAAAGAAAAGCATTCATACAAGTCTTTTTAGCATCTTTTGCATCAAAAACGTGACTTTCATCATTTGAAACACGTCATTTTAAGCACGTTGCTTTCCTAAGGCACAAAAATCATAATTTTCACGATTCTTTGCACATAAGCATTATTTTTCAAATAAAATGGCATGCATGAATCATTTTCATCTTCCAAAATCATGTTTTCTCATTGAAAATCAGAATTTTGACCTAGTTCTAGCACAAGGCAAGAACTCCGTCTCATATTTAGACAATTCTCATTCTTACTTCATTTGCGAGAAAAAAGTGAGTCATTCTCATAATTTTCATCAAATAAATTGCACATGCATATTCTTAGCCTCATAGGTTGTTCATGCATCTCAAAATCATTCAAAAATCCTAAGAAAATCCTAGAAAATTCCTAAGTTCGGGTTAAGCCCTAAATTATTCAAAAATCAAGCAAAATCATCGGATTTGAGCCAAATAAGAACGCTTACCCCAACCGATCGCGGGTTCGTCGATTTGTGCTCCCTCCTTCCCGGATAGAGCTCCGATGGAGGCGTGAGAAAGTCATACCTCCTATCCGTCCGGACAAGCTCCTTCCTCCTCCATCTAGCGGCGGCGGAAACATTCCTCCTTGCTTGTCTTGGTGCCGGATCCATCTCAAATCAAGGAAGCAAGGGAATTCAAAGAATTTCGAAATTCTTTCTTCTCTCCTCTCTCTCTCTCTCGGCTGAATGGGCGGCAACAATGCCCAATAGCCCGTTCAAATCTGTTTTAAATAATCTGTAAAAATCAGGTTTCCAGCCGTACGGTTTCTTTTTCCTTCCTCTCATGCCGGGCGGCCTCTTTCGCTCTGAGCAAAAATTACGATTTTTCCCTTGGACTTTCCACTTGGGCCTCCAATCCTCGTTATCCTCTAACTGAGATAACACCCTCTTCAGAAGATATCCCTTATTTCCTAAGCAATCAAGCTCTATTCCCAGTCACCTCCGTTAATTTCGTTATAACGGGATAACGTTAGGTGACAACCTCCGAATTGTCGAGTTCTTCTTAACTTAAGCTACCTCTATCCAGAATAGTGACGTACGCTCAAGTTTCTCTCAACTTAAGCTACCTCTATCCCGAATAGTGACGTATGCTAAGTTCTCTTAACTTAAGCTACCTCTATCCCGAATAGTGACGTACGCTCAAGTTTCTCTCAACTTAAGCTACCTCTATCCAGAATAGTGACGTACGCTCAAGTTTCTCTCAACTTAAGCTACCTCTATCCCGAGTAGTCACGTATGCTAAGTTCTCTTAACTTAAGCTACCTCTATCCCGAATAGTGACGTACGCTCAAGTTTCTCTCAACTTGAGCTACCTCTATCCCGAATAGTGACGTACGCTCAAGTTTCTCTCAACTTAAGCTACCTCTATCCCGAATAGTGACGTACGCTCAAGTTTCTCTCAACTTAAGCTACCTCTATCCCGAATAGTGACGTATGCTAAGTTCTCTTAACTTAAGCTACCTCTATCCCGAATAGTGACGTACGCTCAAGTTTCTCTCAACTTAAGCTACCTCTATCCCGAATAGTGACGTACGCTCAAGTTTCTCTCAACTTAAGCTACCTCTATCCCGAATAGTGACGTACGCTCAAGTTTCTCTCAACTTAAGCTACCTCTATCCCGAATAGTGACGTACGCTCAAGTTTTCCTCAACTTAAGCTACCTCTATCCAGAATAGTGACGTACGCTCAAGTTTCTCTCAACTTAAGCTACCTCTATCCCGAATAGTGACGTATGCTAAGTTCTCTTAACTTAAGCTACCTCTATCCCGAATAGTGACGTACGCTCAAGTTTCTCTCAACTTAAGCTACCTCTATCACGAATAGTGACGTACGCTCAAGTTTCTCTCAACTTAAGCTACCTCTATCCCGAATAGTGACGTACGCTCAAGTTTCTCTCAACTTAAGCTACCTCTATTCCGAATAGTGACGTATGCTAAGTTCTTTTAACTTAAGCTACCTCTATCCCGAATAGTGACGTACGCTCAAGTTTCTCTTAACTTAAGCTACCTCTATCCCAAATAGTGACGTACGCTCAAGTTTCTCTCAACTTAAGCTACCTCTATCCAGAATAGTGACGTACGCTCAAGTTTCTCTCAACTTAAGCTACCTCTATCCCGAATAGTGACGTATGCTAAGTTCTCTTAACTTAAGCTACCTCTATCCCGAATAGTGACGTACGCTCAAGTTTCTCTCAACTTAAGCTACCTCTATCCCGAATAGTGATGTACGCTCAAGTTTCTCTCAACTTAAGCTACCTCTATCCCGAATAGTGACGTACGCTCAAGTTTTCCTCAACTTAAGCTACCTCTGTCATGAATAGTGACGTATGCTCAAGTCATTGGCAACCCATATCTCTGATTCGAAAGAGATTGAGACGTATGCTTAAATCATTCTAGCTTTGGCAACCCATATCTCTAATTCGAAAGAGATTGAGACGTATGCTCAAGTCATTGGCAACCCATATCTCTGATTCGAAAGAGATTGAGACGTATGCTCAAGTCATTGGCAACCCATATCTCTGATTCGAAAGAGATTGAGACGTATGCTTAAGTCATTCAAGTCATTGGCAACCCATATCTCTGATTCGAAAGAGATTGAGACGTATGCTTAAATCATTCTAGCTTTGGCAACCCATATCTCTGATTCGAAAGAGATTGAGACGTATGCTCAAGTTCACCAAACTCTAGCTACCTCTATCCACTCGACAGTGACGTAAGCTCTAGTTTCAATCAGGTGACATCCTCCAGTAATTGTCAATCAGGTGACAGCCTCCATTAATTGTCAAAATCTCAAGAATCCTAGACATCGTTCCTAACTATCTAGTGATGCTTGAACTACGATCAAGGCTTGATTCCTCCGGGATACGTAGGTATCCTTTTATAAAAGGTCCAGCCATTCGACCACTTTGGTCACCCTGTTTCTTTGTCACTCCTCAGTGATAAAGCAGCCCCTCATAGAGGTTCAGATATCCGACCACCTTGGTGTAAGTACCCAAATCTGGCTCATGCCTTCCGGTTAATTTTCCCGACATTTTGGTAAGTTTCCCGGTAATTCCCCGGACCTTCCTAGTGTTCCGGAAATGTCCTAGAGCAGTCCCAAATTAAAATTAAGGGCTGAAGGGAGCCTTCCTAATTAAGAAACACGTTTTTCTTAATTAGGGAGAAGCTTCTAGAATAATGCCACCTTGCATGGTTCTAGAATGCTGAGTCACAATGGATAAGACCGCACGGCCTCATTTGCAAAGGGCCTGCAGCCGCACGGCTTCATTAGCCTTATCCAGACTGCCTATAAATAGAGCCCTCCTCTACCCATTTCAACACACACAATATATGAGAAAAATACACAATACACTCTGAAATACGTGAAGAAACTGCTGGGAATTCAAGAAGAAGAAGAAGGAAGGCCAAGAAGCTACATCCCTCCTCCTTGAAGACCAAAGATCGACCTCTCCTCCTAGCTCCGTCCCGAGAAGCAAAGGAAGTCATTGGTAACCTCGCACGCCCTATCCTTGCATCCTAATTGCTTTATAAATTGCTCATTGCATTGTCTTTATATTGCTTGGGACTTGGTAGCTTAAAGATCACATCTTTATCATCCCCTTCCCCTTTTGCATGCATTAAGACCTCATTTGTCATAAAAATGTAGTCTTTTTTCATAAAGGTGCATCCTTTGCACCTAAAATCCTTATTTTTCAATAAAAATGTTATCTTTATGCATCATTTGCATATAAAGATCAAATCTTTTTCAATAAAAATGCATCCTTTGCATCAAAACCCTTTTTTCAATGCATCATTTGCATAAAAATCCTATCTTTATGCATCATTTGCATAAAGATCATTTCTTTCAATCAAAAAGCATCATTTGCTAAAACCAAAATGTCATCTTTTCATTAAAGAGTCATTTTTCATCATGCATTCCCCTTTTCCCCTAACCTTGGAACGGACCGGTGTAAAAGTTCTCATCTTTGCATCGTTCCTTCCATTAAAGGTTCATAATTTCTTTAGGAAAAGGATAACCTTGAACCCTATATCTCCGATTATCGCTTAAGAATGAGTATGAAGCCTCTATACGAGCTCGACCGTCTTAAAGCGTAGGATTGATGGGCTAAGGACATTCCTTCCTAAAGAACCTCATCTTTGACCAAAAGAGAGTCATTCTCTCGATCACGCAAGTCCCGAGGGTCCCGAGGTTAAAATGCGATGATCACAAGTCAATAGATGAGGACGGGATCACAATCCCAAATACATAAATTCCAAGGAATCCCGAGCGACAACCAACAAATGGTTTGTACGTCCGGAAGACAACCTGGGACATTCCCCCCCTTTATTTTCAAACACATGCACACAAAGAAAGCACGCAAGCAAACACGATTAATGAAATCTCGGGAGACTTGCTCCGGCAAGGCACTTTGGGTGAACGCCAAACGTTCTTCCCAAGGGGTAACTTAACCTCCGAACCCATAAAAACCTTTTTTTCAAAGTTTTGAGGTAATCAAAATGGCGTGGCGACTCCGTTTTTCAAATAACTCGGATGTCTTCAAACTCGCGTGAATTCCAATAAACAAAAATTTTGGGCACACATTCACACTTGGTCACTCCTAGCATTTCCCCAGTAGGATCAATTGCTTGACCTCCTAGGTCATTTTCTCTTCTATTTCCCCAGCAAGAGACCAGTTTCTCTTCTTCCTTCCCCAGCAGATCCTAATTCCGAACTACGGCCTGGCTTGATTCCTCCGGGATACGTAGGTAGCCTTCCAGAGGTTCAGCCACTCGACCACCTTGGTCACCCAATCCGTCTCGGCATTCGCCAGATCGGATCCTTTTCTATCGACAACCCCACTCGCCTTGCAAGTGACGTTGCCGAGGGGCTTCTGTAAGTACCCAAATATGGCTCATGCCTTCCGGTTAAATTTCCCGGCAATTTCGGTAAGTTTCCCGGTAATTCCCCGGACCTTCCTAGTGTTCCGAAAATGTTCTGGAACAGTCCCAAATTAAATTAAGGGCTGAAGGGAGCCTTCCTAATTAAGAAACACGTTTTTCTTAATTAGGAAGAGGGTTCTAGAATTTGCCACCTTGCATGGTTCTAGAAATGCTGAGTCACAATGGATAATGCCGCACGGCTGCATTAGCTCGCTGTCCCTAGCCGCACGGCTTCATTAGCCTTATCCAGACTGCCTATAAATAGAGCCCTCCTCTACCCATTTCAACACACACAATCCATAGCAAGTCACCCACAAACACTCCAAATACGTGAAGAATACTGCTGGAAGCTCAAGAAGGTGAAGAAGAAGGCCAAGAAGCTCCCTCCCTCCTCCTTGAAGATCCAAGACCAACCTCTCCTCCTAGCTCCGACCAAAGAAGAAGGAAGCTATTGGTAACCTCGCACGCCCTACCTTTGCATCCTAATTGCTTTATAATTTGCTCATTGCATTGTCTTTATATTGCTTGGGACTTGGTAGATTAAAGATCCTATCTTTATATTCCCCTTCCCCTTTGGCATGCATTAGACATCATTTGTCATAAAAATGTAGTCTTTTCCCATAAAGGTGCATCCTTTGCACCTAAAACCCCCATTTTCAAATAAAAATGTCATCTTCATGCATCCTTTGCATATAAAAATCAAATCTTTTTCAATCAAAATGCATCATTTGCATCCAAAATCCCTTGTTCAAGCATCATTTGCTTTAAAGACCATGTCTTTACTATAAACTAGCATCATATGCTTTTCAAAATGCAATCTTTATGCATCATTTGCATAATGAATGCTAATTTCTTCAACAAAAATGCATCATTTGCATAAAAATCAAATCTTTATGCATCATTTGCAATAAAGATTATTTCTTTAAACTAAGTGCATCATTTGCAAACCAAAAATGTCATCTTTTCATTAAAGATTCATTTTTACATACATTTCCCCCATTCCCCCATTAACAACCTAGGAATGGACCGGTGTAAAAGATCCGATCTTTACATCGTTCCTTCCATTAAAGGTTCCATATCTCTTTAGAAAGGGACACCTTGAACCCTATATCTCCGATTATCGCTTAAGAAAGAGTATGAAGCATCTATATGAGCTCGGGCGTCTTAAAGCGTAGGATTGATGGGCTAAGGACCCTCCTTTTCTAAAGAACCTCATCTTTGACCAAAAGAGAGTCATTCTCTCGATCACGCAAGTCCCGAGGGTCCCGAGGTTAAAATGCGATGATCACAAGTCATAAGATGAGGACGGGATCATAATCCCAAATACATAAAATTCCAAGGAATCTCGAGCGACAACCAACAAATGGTTTGTACGTCCGGAAGACAACTTGGGACATTCCCCCCCCCCTTTTTCTCAAACACATGCACACAAGAAAGCACGCAAGCAAGCACGATTACTAAAATATTGGGAGACTTGCTTCGGCAAGGCACTTTGGGTGAACGCCAAACGTTCTTCCCAAGGGGTAACTTAACCTCCGAACCCAAGTAAAAACCTTTTTTTCAAAGTTTTGAGGTAATCAAAATGGCGTGGCGACTCCGTTTTTCAAATAACTCGGATGTCTTCAAACTCGCGTGAATCCAACAAAATTTGGGCACCACATTCACACCAGCGGAGTCGCCAACTGAAATTACCCGGATCGCGCGCGGGGTGCGCGGCGAGCGGCATTTCGCAAACTTGGGACCTCGCTTCCGGAGAAGGAGAGGAGTCGCCACGCGGTTTTGTATTATGAGCCCAAACGTTGAGAATGGCTGAGTTTGAAAAGGGGGGGTCATTTTAATTGGTAGCCAAAACTTGGAAAAGACTTTAGAAAAGTGGAGTTTTGTATTATGAGCCCAAACTTGGAAAATGGCTTTGAAAATGTGACGTTTTGTATTATGAGCCCAAACTTTAAAAATGGCTTTGAAAATGTGACGTTTTGTATTATAAGCCCAAACTTTAAAAATGGCTTGCTTGTACTAGAGATTGTTAGGTTCGGAGGTCACGTTACGTTTCGGGAAGAGTGTACGGAGGTCACCCGAAATGCCTCGTATGACGAGTCTTTCTATCTTTCTCGAAATTGTGTGCGTGTGTGTGTGTGAATTGCATTTTAAAAAGGGGGCTTGAATGTCAAGCTTAATCTTGGTTTGAGTGACAAACGTTGATTTTATGATTAAAAAACGAGCGTTTGAATGACAAACGTCGATTTTGAGTTGTTTTGAAAAACGACATTCGAGGACGAGCTTAAGTCTTTAGTTTGAGTGTCAAACGTTGATTTATGATAAAAAACGAGTATTTGAATGACAAACGTCGGTTTTGAGTTATTTTGAAAACGACGTTCGAGGATGAGCTTAAATCTTTAGTTTGAATGTCAAACGTTGATTTTATAAAAGGAGCGTTAGAATGTCAAACGTCAGGTTTTGAGTTGAAAATGAGCGTTTGGATGCCAAACGTCGATTTTGCGCGTTTTTGAAAAGGAGTTCGAATGACGAACTCCGGTTTTGAACCAGGCATTACATTGTTACCAATTTTATGAAAAGAGGTATTAAATGACATGCGATCAACGAGTCGTTTTGCGACTCGGACTTTGAAAAGTAAATACTATCATAAGCCAAATGGCTCGTACTTGTAAATGACAGTATTTAAAATGCGGTATCAACGGAATCAAACGATCCGGACGGTAAAAGTGCGATCGACGAGCCAAACGGCTCGGAGTTGTAAAGGCATATAAATTAAATGACGATATCGACGGATCAAACGATCCGGACTTAGTAAATGACGATCACGAACCAAACAGTTCGGACGGTAAATGTGCGAATCAACGGATCAAACGATCCGAACCGTAAATAACATAAACGTAAAAAATGGGGCCGAAACGCCGTTTTAACCCGAAATTACTTCTCTTACGGGAGAGAAGATGATTTTGAGGTAAAACGTATCGAACCCTGTAGACGGCGTTATGTCTACATTTCGAAAGTTTCGACCGACACGATATAATAGCGGTTGACGCGTAAATCGAGGCGAAACGAGTTTTAGAGAGAGAGAGAGTTTTACCTATGGCTAGGGGTTGACTCTTTGACTCGATTTACGTATACGGGATACGGTTTTGGGTGTTTGAAAGGTGTTTCGAGGTTTTTTTGTTCGTGTTTGGTCGAAAAATGGGGTTTTGCGCAAATCGATACAAAACGGGGCTCGGGAGGGGGTAGAACTGCCTAGGGCCGTGAGCTTTTGAGGGAGAGGGTTAATATTTTCTTTTTTTTTACAAATGATAGCCCTTGTATTTATAGGGTGAATTTGCAAAACAGGCCGAACGGCCTAAGGTTCAATTTGGGGGGGGGGTTTGGGTATTTTGGAAATTCTAGGGACTTGATGGGAATTCTGGTCCATGGTGTAAAACAGGCCGGATGGCCAGTCATTCAAAATAAAGGGCATTTTGGTCTTTTCACCCTTGAATTTGATTTATGTTGATTTGTGGGGCTTGGCATGTGTGCCACGTGCCTCTGTGACTTACCTAGACTAGGAATTTTGTCCCGTTATTCCCGGTTTTGTCTGTTTTTTAAATAACTGTCCGGAAAATGTCCGAAACGCCCCCGGAATGTGCCGGAAAGTGTGTTTTTCGAGGAAAGTTATACTTTACGTGTGATAACGTGTGTTGAGTACACTTTGATGTCGGAATGCACGGGGCAGTCCTGGGATGTCTCGTTGACTCGAGAGCGGGAAGCTTAACGGGTTCCGGTTAACCTGGAAAGGGCCAGTTAACGGATTCCGGTTAACTTTTAACGGATTTTGACGATCCGAATTTGGGTACTTACATCGGCATAGAGAGGTAAAACATCAAAAATTGCCTAAGACCTATGACCGAACGACCCTACTCGGTATAGAGAGGTGAACATCAAAAATTGTCCAATATCTATGGCCGAACTTCCCCCTCGGCATAGAGAGGCAAAGCACAAAGAATTACCCAATACCTATGACCGAACGACCATTAATATTTTGGGGATCAAGGGGAGGAGGAACCCAAGTAGGACGGCCGACCTGAGCATCAAGGGAGGCAATCACCTTAAGAGCATTATCAAATAAAGGAACTAGATAGTGAAGAGACCGAGCAGCCTCATCGTATGAATCTTGGCATATCATCCGAGCAAGCACCTCTAGGTCGAGGTTGAGAGACGTGTCTGCCATGGCCTTCCTGGCCAAGCTGGCTTTATAATGAGCAATGGCACTTGCTTGTTTAAAGGCCGAGCTGGCTTTATAATGAGCAAGCAACCATCAGTGTACATTGTGGTCATCTTCTCAGCCACTGCTTGTTTAAAGGCCGAGCTGGCTTTATAATGAGAAATGGCACTTGCCTCCCTAGTCGGGATGCTTGCTTCCAAGTCTTTCAACCGAGCATCAGCTTCCTCGGCGCTTCTCCTCAGTTCGGCCTGAAGCCTCTCAATCTCGGCTTGGCCGGCCTTGGTGGCCTCCTCGACCTTGGCTTGACCCTCTTTGGCTGCTTCCTTAGCTTTCTCTGCCTCTGCCTTGGCCACCTTCTAGGCATCTACCTTGGCCCTCAAAGACTTGAGTAGCTCCACAGCCTTAGCCTGATCGACCTTGTTCTTCTCAATCTGGCATTCAAGCTTCAACGTATGCTCGTCAGTCACTTTGCATTTTATTGCCTCATAGGCAGTCATTGTGGAGAGCTACAACAAAGAAAACAAAATTTATCAGTAAGAAATTACAAGTAAAATAAAAGCGAGAAGGAAAAGAAAGTTGTGACGAGAAGGTTACCTCGCTCAGAAGGAGGCCCTTTCTATTTGCCAGATTCTCCCTGCTCGGCTTAGCCTCAATCATATGTTCGAGCAAGTCCTTGTCCATTGAATGGTGGACTACCGCTCGACCCAGCCTGAGCTTAGGCTTTTTCCTGGCCAGCACATCCAATCCCCTGATTTTTGGGTAGATGGCTAATTTCTTAACTACATGCTCGATTTCTGTATATGTTTTCACGTGCCGAGCAATGACCTCCTCAGAGGAAGATTGATCAATTCTCTTGGAGCGAGGCTCCTCCTGCACGGTGTCCACCCTTAGCCGCTTTTGGGCAGAGCTTCCCTCACCGGTACCAGCCTCCACGGTCTCAGTTAGATCGGCTAGTCTCTGTGCCTCCTTGCCGTCAGGGGTAGGGACATGGGAACTTTGTCCCACTTCAGCTTGGGCCTCTTGCCCATCATTTCCTTCTTCGATTGAGGTAGCAGCTCCCCCACCGGCTTCAATGGCAGCGCCCCAGTATTCTTGGTGGACAAGATATTTTGGCGATGAACAGCGTCATCCCGTCTCTTGTTTTGAGCCGAGGAATGGGACGTTTGCCTCCTCAAATCTGCCAATTCAATGGGATCAAGAACTTGTTCAGACATTTTCCTTTCTTGCTCAGCGGTCAGATCTACAAAAATGAGAAAGAACAATTAGTAGAGTTACGAGAAAAAGTAAAAAGTAGAACAAAAATCACGAGTAAGAAAAACGAGGAAGGATAAATATTTACAACCGACTACACCAGCCTGAACATAATACCTCTGGTCGGCCTCCAGAGTGGACCATCACAAAGTTCCTACCTCGGCAAATTGCCTTAGCCTCTCAATTAATTTCCGACTCCATTCAGGCCTCCACACTTGCTCGGGCACACAAGGGTACTTCGAGGGAGTAGCAAACTCCCAGCCTTGTCGGCTCTACACCCTGATGAGGTGGTTGTTCCACCCCGACACCTTGCTCGACATGGGAAAAATTAATTTGGGTTGATGGGATCACTCCTTATCACCACAAGTCTTGAATCCTCCTTATAGCTGACAGTGAATAAATGGTGGAAGTCAGACTGACAGGGTTCAAAACCTAAGCTACGCAAAGGACAATGAAGCCGGTGAGGAACCTCACGACATTGGCACCTAGCATAGATGGAATGACTTGCATATCCTCAAGGAATTCATTTATAAAGGGGTCCAAAGGTAGACGGAGCCCCAACTGGAACTGCTTAAAGAAGAAGTGGACATTTTGAGGCGTCTGAACCTGGTGGGAGACTATTTTGAGGCATCTGAACCTGGTGGGAGACTGTTTTGTGGCGTCTGAACCTGGAATCTAGAATCTGTAGCTGTCGGAGGGGTTGATGCTGAGGTTTATGCTGCTGGGGATAGATGTAGCTGCCGGAGGGTCCTATGCTACTATCTGCTGTTGACGGTTGCTGAGCGGTGGGCTTTCTGTGTTTGACTGCTGGCTTTGATCTGGGACCATAATCACTGTGACGGGGGTTGCTTGCTGGGCAGCGGGACTTTGTCAGCACTTCGGTGACGGGATTCTGGCTTGCTGGGCAGCGGAAATTATCGACGGTTCGGCTCTTGTGTCTCTAGCTTTGCTTGGTAAGCCGGGGACTTCGCTTGCTGGGCAGCGACTCTTATTGACGGCTGACGGTGGGGCTTATGACTTTTGACGTGCCCTGGGGAGATTCAGATAGGCGCGGACTTTTCCATCTCGGTTCTGCTTTGAGGGACAATCTTTGAGATTCGGTGCAGCTCCGTTGATCATTGGACTTGCGGGGGTAGATGTGGCTGCCGGAGGGTCTTAGGCTACCATTGATTCTGCTGGGAAGGATAGGTTGTGGCCTCTGCCACTTGTCGATGCTCGCTGGGTGGCCATTCACGGGAAGGTCTTTGCAAAATAGGCTTTTGAAATCGTCGAGACCGGTGAGCTTTATTGTCTGGATTCTGGGGCAGCTGGGGCTCTTTTCCTTTGACAAGCACTGCTTGGGGGGCTGAGGCAGCTAAGGCTCTTTTCCGACGGTGTTGATGAGTCCGGGCCTTACGAAGATAATAAAGGCGGGGTCTGCCACCTGCAGGATTTGGAATCTTTGTCCAGAACTGTGATTCGAGGGGCAGTCTTCACGATCACATCACGATCACCTGATTATGGCACTCTGCGGGGGGAAAACACAACACTCTAGGCACCTAGCAATTATTTGACTCTTTGCTTATGCATTATTAATCTTTTGTTGCACAAGTCCATCTCAGCCGGGGAGAATAGGAAGTAGGGAGGGTTTTGCACGGCTTAACGGGCGACTATGTAGGTAGCCATTATGCTATGAGGGATTGTGTATGGAACGAATGTTTTTATGATGGGGTGGGCCCTCTCCCGAGGATTTGAAAAGTGTATGAGTGACGGTGTATGGATGGTGCAGCTTAGGCAAGTCGGGGACGCTCCCGGGAGTACAGATTGCAGCAGGTCCATTGCTAGTGAGGACAAAGTGTATCGCGCGTCTGAGACAGCAAGCAGCAGAGGGGGGGCAGAGGGCAATCCCGGCTTGGCGAAGCCCCAGTTGACAGTACAAAGCAATCTTGGAGGGAAATCTAGTAAGGAGAGCCGGAGGAATATCTTAACCAAAGCCCCAAGCTTGAGGAAATTCCATGCAGCTTCGTCGCAGACAGAGTCATCTTGTGGCCGAGGAGGCAACTCATCACTTCAAACCGCAGTCAATCAGTCGCTGGACAAGACTCAGAAGTGTTTACGTGCAGGGGCATATCTTTCGAATGGTGGGAAATGAATCCCGAGTTCTGTATGACACTCTCGCTTTAGGTTTGACTCTTTTGGGAGAGTATAAGCATCACAAGGTGTGGAGAAGTGTATGGAAGCCAGCCCCTGCTGACTGAAATAGTGTTTAGCTCTATCTTCCTATAATGTAGAAAGGGAAGACTTGTCGAGACACTTGAAAACCTGTCTTATTCGTGATGATCACAAGGCTGCTTAAAACCCTTTATTGATGTTCGGGTTAGTCAAACCGCCAAAGCCGATATGAACAAATATTTTTATCAATCTTGAGGAGAAAGCCCACTGATATCGAGATCGAATTTGGAAGTACGGAACGAAGGATCTGTGTATAGGGACGGCCCTTGAGGAGACCAGATTTTCTGAGATTTGTTAGTGATTTCGACCGGACCAGTTATGGTTGCCTACGTTCCCCTCCTTGGGAGGAGCTCAGGTCGCCGTAGTTTGGCTTATCCCGAATGAAGAATGAACGTTGGAATTTGAGGATCTGAGGACTTTTTGGGGATTTTGGGAATTGAAAGAGCATGTCCTCTTGGAGTGTCGATGGGGGACACGGATGTGAAGCCCCAGTGGGACATTCACGGCAGGTGTTTGCGGAGGAGAAATGAAATATGCTCACATACAACGTCGAATGAACGGACGGAATTTGCACAATCTTCGCTTGACGGTCCTGAATTGTTATCCGATAGGAACTGCGGCCGGGTCTCGGGGTTTCGATCGGTCTTTGGGTGATTCGGGATATCATGACCTCTTAAAACGAGAGGTCGGCTAGGCTTTCTGCTGACTGAACCTCTAAAGATGAGAGGTTGGCTTGCAGGGATGTGTTTGGGATTTCTAAGGTAAGGAAATTGATTTGCCTCTAAGAACGAGAGGTCCAAATTGGCTTTGGCTAAAGACAAAGGTAAGGGAAATGGGAATGTCCTCTAAAATCGAGAGGATGGCTTGGGAATTCGGTTAGAGGTAATGGTGAGGGGACATCTGTGCTGTCTCTTTATTCACTCTGAGACTCCTCTTGAGTAACGACGGGATCCTTTGACTTTGCTTTTGAGAAAATCGCTGGGGACTAGGCTCTCTTTCTTTTCTTCTTTTTTTCTTTTCTTTTTTTTTCTTCTTTTTTTTTTTTTACTTTTGTCTCTCTCTCTCTCTCTTTTTTTTTTCTTTTGAGGGGAGGATTTCAGCTAGTCCCCAGGATGGATCATTGCTTTCTGCCGTTCTTTGAACTTGGAGACGGTCGGTCTTTCTTTGAATCACGGGAGCCTCAAGGATAGTCCCTCTTTTCATGGCGATGGCTAAATGGGTTTCAAATACGCCGATCATGAAATGAAGGGGTATGATTTAGTGAGGGGGGAGGTAATGGCTTTCCTATGGGTGAAAGGTTTCAACCGCAGTCCCTACCGGATGATCTGAATGAGATTGAGTCTTCATTGCTTACATTAGGCTTACTTCGCGGAAGATCCGTGCAAATTCATCGAGCAACGAGTTAGCAAGGACGATTGGAAGGTATGTGAGCATATGGGAATCGAGGTGGGGAGTTGGTAAGCCTCACTTTGGGAAGGATATCAGTCGATTTTCTCACCCCGATCAAATTAAACATTAGTCATTTCAAAGCATTAGTCAGTGAGCAGCACAAGTGATCATTTGGAATAAGACCGTTTCAATCGAGTGAAACGTAGGTGTGCTAGTGATGTCTCGAGTCTAGCAAGAAGAGAAACAAAGATTTTATCACTGCAAAGCAAAAACTGATCCAACTTGGACTCGACAGACTCATGTCCGACAGTGGACATTCTAGATCCTACGAGGACTGATCGACTGCATCAACTTCGGATGGAAGGAAGAGCATTGTTGCCATCGGTGAGGTGAGGACCCTTTTCCATCTTTCTGTCCTTCACAAGCCATCTCTCCTTAGCTTTCATGATCTGAGCAAACAACCGGGCCTCCCGCTCGCGAGGAAAAAAAACAGCTTCAAGGGTAGCTCGCCTCTTTGATGGACACACCTTTTACACTCTGCTGCTGACCCATGGGATATGAACTTCCAGATTTGTGGGCCATAGTCTTCTCTGCACCGAGCATTTTGGATTTCGAATCAGATGGACGACCGCTCGGGCACTTGAACTGCTTCTGCCTCGGGAATATGGACCAATGAGTGCCGGGAACGAGAGCGTACACCCAACTTACCGTAGCCTTGGAGCGGAAAGAGCATGTATAAGTCGGAGGATAGAGAATCTTGAAGAGGTATGGGAGAGGGAAGAAAACGGGAGGAGATGGACTCATGCAACACTTTATTAATCTTTAAGTAGAAATCGGTGGCTTTTAAATCCTATGAACGGTTGGGAAAGGCTAATCCTTTATTTCACACAATCTAGACCTCGAAGGAACCTATCGACACATCATCCAAAAATACACCAAATGCGTTGAGTCAAAATTAATAATAGGCCATCATACCTAATCAAAACCAAAGCTTTTATGGGACGGACGAGCAGCCCCAATTTCTGGAAAAATTTGGGCAGCATAACGGGTATTCCTGAAGAATTTCAAGGAAAAATCCGGCATGACCTCTCGTCGGTGCACGTTGACAAAGCGACATGATCTCTCGTTAGAACATGCCGTGGGAACGACATGTCCTCTCGTGAAACCATGTTGCGATGGCAACATGCCCACACGTGCTAGGTTTCGGGATAGGTACGAAAGCTTATTATGATCTTGAAACAATTCATTTTAGTGTATTTGAAAATGTCGTGTCAAAACCAACCGTTTGGGTAAGGTTTAAGTGTGGTGCCACCTATAATGCGCTAGGGGGATAGGTTTGACATTAGGCGCTCAAGCGTAGGCGAATATTATCACCGTCCGCGATGCCGTCAATCGCACCCGAGGGTTCTAGATCTACGTGGTGTAGTGTGCGGATGACTATCTTCCTTTATTTGCGAAAATAATTTTTTTTTAAAGGGTGATAAAGGAAAAAACAACACACACACGCCCCACAGAATACAATAATCAAGGATCAATCATATATATCATGGGGGACTGCCCCACAAACACAACTTGTATCAATGAAATCAAATCCTGCAGAGTGGCACCTTCTGTCGCGCTACACAGGATATCAATGGCACACTTTGTCGCGTGACAGAAGGAGTCACATTGCCAGAACCCTGAACAATAGCATCATAACCAGCCCCAGCCTCCAAGCGCAATGCAATAACTTCAGCCCCAGCACCAGCACAACATAAAATCCCAGCCCCAAGCAACAGCAACACAGACAACAAAAATGGGACACAAGGAGGGAACGGAATAAAAAAAAAAGCACATAAGATGCATTTGAGCACATAAAATGTCACACAATCAAAGCACACACAAATGAATGAAATGGACGTTGAACAAGGACGGAAGTTTGACCCACTTTTGAAAACCAAGTTTCAAGTCCCCAGCAGAGTCGCCACTGAATGTGCGCTCGCCGAAAAAAATAAAAAGGAGTCGCCACGCCGTTTTTAAGAGGAAACATTGAAAACCTTTTTAAGAGAGAAAATGGGTTCGGGGGTCAAGTTACGTGTTGGGAAGAACCGATAGTTCACCCAACACGCCTCGTCCGTAGACGAGTCTTTCTATTGTTCAACATTCAATTCATCCAAATGTGTGTGCAAAATATGTGTAACAAGATATGTGTAAAATGCATAAGAGTGCTTTGTTTTATTGCTCAACAAGGGGGAAATACAACTTGTAAGCCATTGACTCTGGGAGGCCACATCCCACTTTACAACTAAGAGGAACAATACTTACAACTGAAATGTGGTCTCTGCAGAGAGCCACTTGTGTCGCGTGACACAGGACTCCAACTGTCCAATTGTGTCGCGTGACACGAGTTGACCGTCTGCAGGTACCTTACAATGTGAGCACTGATCTAACAGAAATCAATCCAAATCCCAATACAATATCAAAACAGCTCAGATACCAATGAACTTACAATAGATTGACCAAGGGGATATGGATATAGGGAGATCCACACTCCCTTAGCCAATAAACAACAAATACCACGGAATCACATCACAAATACCAATTACATCCAACCAAACTAATTAAACAGAGAGATCGGCAGTTGGGACTTGATAATTGAGGACGGCGGAGTCCAATTATCAAGTCCGAGAAATAATTTGCAATGAAACAAATAATAGTAAAATGCGAGATAGAGGTGAGGGAAGTTGTTACCCTCGTAGTCCACGTTCCTTAAACCATGTTAGGTTAAGGATCTTCAAATCGGCTTAGGGACGGAACAATCTCAGATTTCCAGATTGAGTAGCCTCGACAATTTCCAGTGCGCAGGTGTTGAGCGGAATTGGCTCAGGCTATGGAACAGGGGAACGGTGTAGAAGGAGATTGGTTGTGGTTTTGGATTTGGCCGGAGAGGGAGGCTAGGTGAGGATGAGGTCGCCGGTGAGGGATAGCTCGGTGGTGGTGGTTTAACGGCTCAGAGCTAAGAACAGGGGAATCGGTGGTGCCGGAGGTAATAGGTTAGGGTTGTTGTTGTGTTCGGAGTTGGTGAGGAGAGTTGAGGGAAGGAGATTAAGGAGAGATTGGGTTGAGGAAGCTTGGTAATCAGAGAAGAGGGATTGAAGGTCACCGGTTGGCTTTTGAGATCGGAGAGGGGAGGATTGGAGGTCGGAGAAGGAGAAATCTGTTATTGGGATGTGAGGGAGAGGACAGTCGCCGGTTGATTGGTGAGATTGGTGTTGAATATGAAGAAGCTCGGCCGGTCGATTGGTGAAGAAGATGATTCCTGCGTATAGAGAGAGAGAGGAGAGAGAGAGGTGAGCTTGGTGTATGTTATCTGTGTGTGTGAATTGTGAGGCCCCCCCTTCACAAAATGAATGGAATTCGTATTTATACGTAAATGGGAAAAGGAATTAAACTGTCGCACGACCCAACGCTTCCACTTTCCATGCTTCAAGCTGTCGCACGACGGGCCACGTCCATAACCGATTCTGCGCCAAAACCAGATTCTGGAACATTTCGGGTTAATTCCCAAGAGGTTCAAACTGATTTATTCCTTTTGGGTCCTTTTGTCCGGGAAAAGTACTTAAAAATACTTCCTTCGCGGGAAACTTATAAAAAGTTCCCGAAAGTCTCGAAACGGACCGGGAATTTACCAAAACGCCCCTAAATGCAATTTTATCACATTAAAATGCATCTGGAAAGGTTGCGAATTTGGATTGGCGTACTTACAATGGTCATACAAGGATATGTCGGGGCTAGACAGTTCGATAGTAGAGCACAGAATCCCTCTAGCACCAGATGCTAAGCCAGTGAAACAGAAGCTGAGAAAGATCAAGCCAGAGTGGTCTCTACAGGTCAAAGAAGAGATTGAGAAGATACTGCGGGTAGGATTCATCAGAGTCATTGAATATCCGATATGGTTATCCAACATTGTGACCGTAACCAAGGCCAATGGGAAGGTGCGCTGCTGTGTAGATTTCCGGGATCTGAACAAAGCCAGCCCCAAAGACGATTACCCCTTGCCAAACATAGACATCCTGGTGGAATCCACTGCCAACTACGAAGTCAAATCCTT
Source organism: Adenophora triphylla var. japonica (assembly GCA_022495995.1). Taxonomy (NCBI): domain Eukaryota; kingdom Viridiplantae; phylum Streptophyta; class Magnoliopsida; order Asterales; family Campanulaceae; genus Adenophora; species Adenophora triphylla. Next base: position 168,974 of record JAFEMH010003848.1, read on the forward strand.
CGTTGATGGCTTTGCAGGCTACAACCAGATCAAGATGGCCGAGGAGGACCAAGAAAAGACAGCCTTCACCACGCCGTGGGGAATGTACAGCTATACAGTGATGCCATTTGGGATTAAGAACGTCGAGGCTACATATCAGAGGGCAACGACCGCGCTTTTTCATGACATGATCCACAAGGAGATTGAGGTCTACGTTGATGACATGATAATCCACTCCAAAGGCGAAGACGGACAGCATTTTGTTGACCTGCGAAAGTTCTTTGAGAGGCTAAGACAACATTCCATGAGACTAAACCCTGCCAAATGCACCTTCAGAGTGACAAGGGGAAAAGTGCTCGGGTATATGGTCACGGAGCGAGGTATCGAAGTCGACCCCCGAGAGATCAAAGCCATTATGGACATGAGGCCACCTCGAACCCAGACAGAAGTCAAAAGCTTTATGGGCAACCGCGCATATCACCCGCTCACAACCAGTTGACCACTATGTGCGAGCCCATCTTCAAGCTCATGAAGAAGAATGTAGACACGGAATGGACCGAGGAATGCCAGGATGCCTTTGACCAAATCAAGGCATACTTAGTACATCCTCCGGTGCTATGCCCCCACATAGACAGAAACCTCTTCTGCTCTATCTCACTGTCACTGATACGGCAGTTGGGGCTATGCTTGCTCAGGAAAAGAAAGACTCACGGGTAGAGAATGCCATTTACTTTGTCAGCCGGAAGCTACAGGGGAGTGAGCACAATTACTCAGCATATGAAAAGACATGTGCAGGACTGGTCTGGGTAGTCGGTAAGCTGAAGCACTACATGCAAGCCCACCCTGTGAACTTGGTCTCGAAAATGGACCCTATCAAGTATATCTTTGACAATCCTTCCCTCTCGATGCGTCTAGCAAAGTGGTCCTTCTTCTTGGCTGAGTATGACATCAACTATGTGACGAGAAAGGCCATAAAGGGTCAAGTATTGTCAGACCATCTAGAAAATTTCCCTAGTAATAAGGACCGTGGGCTTGAACCCCAATTCCCAGATGAAGGGATCTTTGTAGTCGAGCCTGAAAGTCGATGGCAGCTTTTCTTTGACGGGGCTGCTAACAAGAGAGGAAATGGCATAGGAATGCTACTGGTCGACCCAAAAGATGAGCACACGCCAATTGCCATCAAGTTGAACTTTCCTACCACGAACAATGTTGCCGAGTATGAAGCCTGCATCGCTGGTTTAGAAGCTGCCTTAGAGAGGAATGTCAAGGAGCTCGAAGTTTATGGAGACTCAGCTCTGATCATCAACCAGGTCTCCAACAAGTGGAAGACTGTGGATCCTAATCTTCAGCGGTATCATGTCTATATGGAGGAGTTGACTGAGCAGTTCAGAGAAGTGACCTTCCATTACCTGCCAAGGGAAAAGAATAGATTCGCAGATGCCCTAGCTACTCTAGCCTCACTGGTAGAGATCTCCGAGGAAAAAGCCATAAAACCCTTCAGAGTGGGTAGAAGAGAAGCCCCAACTTTCTGTTGCGAAATAGACCTGGGACCCGAGCCTATCAAGGAACCCTGGTACAGTCAGATTTACCAGTTCCTCAAAGATGGAGAGTTAGCCTTTAGAGATGAAGAAGGTAGACCGAAAGAAGGCATCAAAGCCAAAAGCTTGCAAGCCCTGAAAAGGTTGGCCTCCCATTATGTCATTTTAGGAGGCGACCTGTACAAGAAGAGGTACCAGGGACCACTCCTCCTGTGTGTCACCCAAGAAAGGGCCAGAGAGTTGATGACCGAAGTCCACAACGGTCCCTGTGGTCCTCATATGAATGCTAGAACCCTGATGCAAGTGATCCTCAGAATGGGTTACTATTGGATTTCCATGGAGACAGACTGTGTCCAGCACGTCCGAGCGTGCGACAAATGCCAACGGTTTGCCAACCTCAACCATTTCCCGCCTCATGACCTGTACTGCATGATGACTCCTTGGCCGTTCGCAACTTGGGGTATTGACGTGATATGAAAGATAGCCCCAACAGGAAGCAATGGGCATGAATTCGTGTTAGTGGCAGTCGACTACTTCACAAAGTGGGTAAAGGCGAAGTCCTACAAGGTCCTCACTTCCAAGAAGGTGGCCCAGTTTTTCAAAGAAAACATAATGTACAGATACGGGATGCCCAAAGAGATCATTTCAGATAATGGGTCACACTTTGAAGGAGACTGCGATAGATTTGCTGTCAGAATTCAGAATCACTCGCCACAAATCATCCCCGTACAGACCTCAGACTAACGGAGCCGTGGAAGCTGCCAATAAGACGCTTGAGCGAATCATCCGAAAAATGGCCACTTGTGGTCGTGATTGGCCTGAGAAGCTGCACCTAGCACTCTGGGGCTACAGAACATCTGTCAGGTCAGCTACAGGAGAAACTCCTTTTGCCCTAACCTACGGGATGGAAGCAGTGTTACCAGTGGAGTTGAAAATCCCGTCACTAAGGGTCCTCCTGGAAAACAGTGTCAACGAAGTAGAATGGCTATATAGCCGGCATGATGAGTTGGCCCTGCTCGACGAAAGAAGGCTCAAGGCCATGGAACACACCCGAGCCTACCAGAGGCGAATGGCCAGAGCATTTGACAAAAAGGTCAAGGCCAGGGACATCAAAGAAGGTGACTTGGTTCTGAAAGTAAAGCCCCCTACCAGAGACAACCCCCTGGGAAAGTGGGAACACGTTTGGATTGGCCCGTATGTGGTGCAGAAGATACTATCGGGAGGAGCCATGAAGCTTGCAGACCTGGACGGCAATCCCTTTGTCCACCCAGTCAACGGCGATAAGCTCCGAAGGTACTATGTCTGAAAAAAAAAAAAAAGAGAAATAAAAAAAAAGAGAAGAAAAAAATCTTAGTGCAAAAAGAGTAATACCCAGCTAGGCTGAAAAACCCAAAAAGGGCGGTCTAGGCAAAAAACAGGGTTGCAAAAAAAAAAAAAAAAAAGAAAAAATCTTAGTGCAAAAAGAGTAATGCTCAGCTAGGCTAAAAACCCAAAAAAGGGGTGGTCTATGCAAAAAACAGGGTTGCACAGAAAAAAAAATATAAAAAAAAAAGAGGTCAAAAGACCTAATCCCGATAGTTCACCAGAACGAACTACGAAGACCTGAGCCCCTTAGTCTTTCTTGTAAAAGGGGAACGTAGGCAGCCATATATGGTTCGGTCTAAACAATAAAAAATAAAGGGCAATAAAGTTTCCATGAAATGCGTCCCAAGCAATCAATAAAACATCTGAAATTTCCATGAAATGTGTCTTGATTAATTTCTAAGATCATATCTTTGTTAATTACAAGTTAAAAACTTCTTGATGAGTTCAAGTAAGGTCTACTCTTGACTCTACTAACCTGCTACAAAGATCTAAAATACAATAAAATGCCTAATAAACTATTGTGTTTGCAAAATGGCTATAAGGGAATCCTAAGAAAAGATTTATCAGCTGTCATTCACTGAGTCTTCTTTGGTCTTCTTCCCTTTACCTCGACCTTGTCGAGTGTTCTTTCTCTTCTTCTCTATGATGTCGGTCTCCCTCATCCCGATCTCCGGTATCCTCACTGGAGCCTCCATCAAACCTGTGTCAATAAGTGCCCTCTCAACCCGGGCACGAGTCCGCACTTCCTCCCTCTGAGCCACAGTCAAGGGAGCGACTTCAGAAAGCCTCTCATGTCGAGCCTCCATGTCTTTGATAAGGTCACCTGACTGGTTATGGCGACTCGCCTTAGCTTTAGTCTCCCTCAGAGTCCTACTTGAGTCGCAGTCAGCCCCCAATAAAGCCTGACGTCTCTCTCCCAAAATGACCTGAGTCGCTCCCATTTCCCTCTCATACCAATCCAAGTAGGTCGTAGTCAAGATGGTACTCTTCCGGCTCTTGAGAATGGCCCTGGGTGGGAAAGCAGTATATGTCCAGGCCCTCGAGAAGAATGAGAAGCTGGCTGGATCCCTCATGTCTAAAGACACCACCTCCATGGTACGAATGTCCTCCCAATCGCCCAACGGCTCCTGTAAGGCCCAGAATTGCCTGGATACCAAGCAGGGTACGTAGAAGGATGACCAAGAAAACCCTGGAACCCTCACCACATAGGACTCCTGAAATGTCCTCCGGGTCTGCAACCTCCAGTGAGGTACCCACCAGCGAATGTCCAAAGTGGATAACCTAGCCATCATCAGCTCCCAGTCACCCTGGTCCTGCTGCCTAGGCGAACCCCTCCGAGAAATCACCCAAGGGCACTGAGTCGGTAAAGCCCCTCGTAAAGCCCCAAGCCTCTCCTGCAGCCATAAAGTCAACACAGCCGAGCTCCCAGACCTCATGAAATGGTCTCCCCTAGCTATTCTATTAATGACGTGAAGGGTCTCAGCCAAAATCAGTGGGATAATATCCTTCCCAGCCCTGCAATCCCTAACCATGTCCAAGAGGCCACCGTGACAGATCCCCACGAACTCAGCAGTGAACAGAGATGAGAACACACAGAGGATAAAGGCATCCATAGCCACAGTGGTCGTCAATGCATCCGGAGACCCAAACCTGCCCGGGATATCAGAAAGGTCAATCCTGTCCGGAGCTATCATCATCCCCTCAACCTCTCCCAGAGATATTTGCAGAAAAGATGCCAACTTTGCCACCACCGGCACGTCTTCGATCAGAGGAATCGATATAGCCTCAATTTCTGGACCCCCAATCAAGGCTTCGAAGTCTTCATAGGTTGGGACAATCTCATTGTAGGAAAACCAGTAAACATGTCTCTGGACATCCCAAAACTTTGCTGCTGCCCTCAAAAGGTCCCAATCGGGCGGGAGATCCTTCAAATGCCATAAAGATTTGATCTTGAAGGTAGTATCGAACAGCCCCTTTTGAGATTGAAAGTTATGTCTCACCCAAGATTGAAGATCGGACATAAAACAGTCTCTTTTCCCCTTTTGCAGCCTAGCGGGTTTTTCCATTGCAAGGTGATCAAAGTTGATGTCTTTAGGTCAGAAATATGCTCTGGGATCAGTTGGGACAAGTCTAGAGTGAAAATGAAATGAAATGGCCAAGCCTTGGTTTCATTTTGAAAAAAACCAGTCCAGACAGAACTGTTAGCCGCACGGCTTCATTTGCCCTCAGGTCCAGACTGCACGGCCTCATTTCCATCTGCAGAAAAAAATCTGCAGCAACCTAAGTTGCTGCCCAAAGGGAGTTTTCACCCCACTTTCTCAATGAAACCTGTCCCAAAACACATCCAAAGATCAACCATGCAGCTATATACCATTACAAACCATTTTGGCCCAGTTTCAGCCCCATTTCCAAGCAAAAAAATAGCCCCGAGGCTCAAGTATTATGCAAATTTATAAAGCATAAATCAGAAAAGCAAGTAAAATAGTAATACATTGTTTTCGCCCCATCGGCGCCCAAATAAAGCAAAAAAATAAATAAAATGTACATAAAATTGTTCATTGTTTGTTTCCTTCCCAGATTGATCCTAAGGACTTCCTAGGATTTCGACTCCTCGTCATCGCTACTCAGCTCGTAGAAGCTAGGGTCTCTCATCAAATCCTCACTGTCACTCACGTTAGAAAGGTGGACATTCACATGCTCGTACTCGGCTAGCTGCTCCAGGATGCTGGTGTTAGGTCCCTGTCCCCGAGGCATGGCACTAGAAGAGTACTCTGAGGCTGATGAGGTGGATGCCGTGCTCCCGACGTGCCTTCTTTTGCGCACGGGCTCCTGCACGTTCACTGCAGCCTTTGAAGTGCAAGCCAGCTTCTTCACGAGGGACCGGCACACATCCTTCCATCCCCTGTTCTGCCTCACCAAGCCATCATAAGTACGAGCTGGAACCTGAGAAAAAGAGAAGGAAAACCTAGAAAGTCTCAGAAAAATCTCAGAAAAGCAAATGAATCCAAAAAAAGGAAAAGACCCTAAAGTGTACTCACAGTGCTGTCAGGCGGCAGAGTATATTGGGGCTCCCTCGTGTCAGGGACAGGTATCATAAACCTCCTCGACACCCCGTTGACCACATAGGAATGGTGAGCAAGAGGTATCGGTGGGTCAGTAGGCTCAGCTTCCCCGTACCCCTAGGCAATAGCTAGCTTCACTAGCTTCTGTGGCGTCCTTAGCCTCTGCTCCACGAAGGTAGCATACGGGGTAGCCAAGTCAAAATACTCCTCAGCCGCCACGCCTGCTTGATACCTCGCTATGTCATCCGCCGACCAATCCCTGGGCTGCAGCATCCGTGCTGGAGGATCGTGAGGAGTGATGGCATCCAATGGAGGGACATGGCCATGCTGCCTAGAAAAGCGGTCCCCCAGATAAATGATGTCACAAGTGAGCCCAGTCAACCACCTCCTCTGCCTAGTAGCCTCCACGACATCCCCTAGCAGCACCTCTGGGTACCTCCCCCAAGGATAAAAGTCCACTCCATCATCATCATCCTTATTAAGGACGGGCCTCACCATCTTGTAATCAAAGGTGATCCGGGTCTTCCCGGTGAACTTGTCCCTAGCCTCGCCCCTCCAGCGAATCATAGCAGGGAAGATGGTAGGATCGCTCTGTTGGTTCCAGGGAAAGAACCCGATCACCTCACAAAACCAGACCTGCATGTTCAAAACATATAAAGGTCATTTCTCTTATAAAAAGTCTCAAGGATAGAAAGGAAAAGAGAAAGGAAAGAAGGTGAGAATACCTCAAGAGCAAAAGAGAAGCAGTCCATAGAAGCAGCCTTGTTTCGGCTGTACAAATCCAGAGAGAAATAAAGCTCAGCCAATCCGGCCTCACCCCAAGAGACCGTCCCAATCTCGTCCACATCCTCCAAGGAGTCCAGAAGGCACAGCATAGCCAAAGTCCCAGAATTAGCAAAGATGGTGACTGACAGCATCAACCACAGAAAAGCCCTCGCAAGCTGGTGGGCAGTCACCTCATTAGCAGCAAATCCCTGCATGCAGTTCAGGACTGCCACCTCAACATTCCTAGTCTCCATCCCGAGCCCCTTAGGACTAAGGTCAAACCCAACCAGAGCTCTGAACTCCTCAGCCGTGATATGGTCCCTCCAAGTCACAGGCCTCCCGGTGAACTGCAGGCCAGTAATAGCAGTGAAGTCGGCCGGGGTCACCGTAAGCTCTCCCCAGCTGAGATGAAAGCTGTGGGTGGTGTCCCACCAGAACTCCGAGAGGGCCTGGGTCAAGCCCTTGCTCTTGGAAGTTATGTGAATACCTCTGCCAATAGCCTCAATGAACAAATCCAGGCCGGTAGCCCTCACCAACTGCTTGGGGTTCACCCCATTCTTCTCAAAGTCGGGCATCCTATCCCATAGTTTCACCGCCACCTCAGAAGGTCCCCTCGACTTGCTCTCCTGTAGGAAAGCACAACAGAAAGCGTGTCAGTCTTTCATCTCATTTCAAAAGCATGCATATATTCAAAAGTGCACATATTTTCAAAGAAAAGCAGTCATAAAAGATTTCTAGCATCTTTTGCCTAGAAAACGTGTCTTTTATCATTTGAAACACATCATGTCGAGCATATCGCTCTCCTAAGCACAAAATTCTGATTTTCAAAATTCTTTGCACATAAGCATTAATTTTTCAAAAAAATGGCATGTGAATCCTTTTCATCGTCCAAATGTCCCTTTTCTCATACATGATCAAGAATTGACCTAGTTCTAGCACATGCAAGGACTCCGTCACATTTTGGACATTATTTTTCTTACTTTATTTTCAAAAAATGGGTCATTCTCATTATTTTTCAAATAAATTGCACATGCATGTTCATTTGTGCCCTTAGCCTCATAGGTTAATCATTAAAATTCCAAAATCATCAACAAAATCCTAGGAAAATTCGAAAAAATTCCTAAAATTCGGGTCAAACCCTAAATCAATCCAAAATTCACACTACAAGAAACAGAGTTTTTAGGGACGGCACTTTCCCGTCCCAAATAGTCATTTTGCCGTCCCTAATACTATTTAGGTCGGCAATTAGGTCGGGAAACGAGGGTCCTAAATAACATGCGACTCTAAAAGTTTTAGGACCCCCGTCACCGTCTCAAATACTATATTTAGGACGGGATTAGCCGACCCTAAAAAAATAATTATTTTTTTTTTTTTCGGAAATTTTTTGGAGCCAAATAGTTTTTGGTACCCGTTATTAGGGACGAGATAGCCGACCCAAATAATATTTGGCGCCTTTTTTTTAGGGAAATTATTAGGGACCCTATCGCCCGATCCAAATATATTTTTGCGCCAAAATCACATTTTTTGTGGGAAAGTAATTAGGTCGGATATAGACGACCCAAATAAAATTTGGTGTCAAAATGTGAATATTTACCATTAATTATCAAACACTACTAATATTCTACTAATTATATATATACACATGCATACATTATATTGTAAATATATCAATTTATAATTGTAAATATATCAAAAATACCTGACAATAAGAAAGTAATGCATTAACTAAATTTAATAAACCACATCATCTAAATAAAAAGTTAACTGTTACCTAATAACTAAGGTAGATGAAATAGAAGGATTCAATACTCCTTTTAAAATAATTTGATTTAAAACTATTCTCTAAGTAAGTCAACATTATCCATATTGCATATGGCATACGTGGAACGTGCTCCCCCAAAAGATTGTTGCTGATATCATTCATCCATCACGCTCCCTCGATCTTCACAAAATCGTACATTGATGGAGCTAACTTGTAGGAATCTCAAGAAAAGACAATGACTGGAACTTCAACCAAATCTGTTATTTCATGAAAAATAATGATGGGTTTTGTTAGCTGTAAGAAAAAGAAAAAAAGTTATAAACAAAAGAGCAACCAACTGTCAATCCAAGTGAACATGCAACTACAAGTGTAAATGCTAGTGCAACTGAGAATTCAAGCTCACATGCAAGTGCAATTGTAAATGATGCTAATGCTACTGTAAGCTCAAATGATGCTAATGCTAGTGCAAAAACTTATTCAAATGCCATGGCTAATGCTACTGTAAGCTCAAATGTTGCTGCAAATGCAATGGCAAGTGTTACTGCTACTTGCTACTGTAAATGTAACTAAACACTACATCACTCTCCAGCAAAATGAAATGAAACAACTATTCCAATTCCCCCATTTCACCTCCAGCAAAATGAAATGAAACAACTAAACACTACTGTAAATGCTACTTGCTACTGTAAGCTCAAACTATTCCAGTAATTAGGAATTGAAAAGGAGGACCTCACATAAACACACATTTACTTGGTGATAGAGAAAAATGGGAAAGTAATTAAATGCAAATGGAACCTAAATAGAAGGCTTTATAAGGCAATACAGAAATACAAGAAGAGTACATCATTGGAGGAAAAAGTCTAAAAAAGATAGACAAATTAAGAGAGCTAGCTATTTCTCAAACTCCATTAATTAAACAACCATGTGAAATGAGTAGCTATTTATGCTCTAATAACAATTCCAAATAGCATCCTTCCCTTAGCAACCAAAACAAGAAACATTTAGGTTCTCTCTTTATAAATAAATGCTATCAACCATCCTTGGCTTTTAGGTAAGAACAGAGCAATCAACCGAACACAAGAGCACCTAATTCATCCATGTAAAAAGTTACGACAACAATGTTTTTCACTATATCCCCACAAAAACAAACACTTGGAAGTAGAACTTAAAATCTCTACATGATTTTCTTGTGAAATTTCTGTGGTGATTCCCTTCCCTCTATCATACAGAGTTACAGACACAGAAAAACTCCCTCTGTTTTAATAAGGGTATCCTTTTGTTGAACAAAGAACATGAGCAAAAGAGGGACACTCTTTGGAAAATAGATTGAGTAAAATATTACCTGATCAATGAAATAACGAAAAGCAGCTGCTACTTCTCTGCATAAGAAACCAAAAGTAAAGATTATGAGGAATAAGAATAGCCCTCAAAAAAGAATCTAAAAAAAAAAAATTTACCAAAATCAAATAAAATAAAATAAAAAATCTTTAACAAAATCAATCACAAATCCAAAGGAGAAAGAGAGAGAGAGAGAGAGAGAGCCCTAGTAAATAAATAAGAGGATTTACAAAAACGAAAACTACAAGATCCAAAGCTCAAGATACCCGCTCATCTTTTTGGGATTTAGAACCTTGGACCATGGGGGATTATATTCATGTAGGAATCTAGTAACCACTTCTTGTTTTTTCATACCAAACAAATGTTTGGTAACAATGGTTTTTAGCTTGCAATGCAGTGCTCTTAGCCTATCATTGCACTGAGTTACAAATTAAAATGCATCCTTCTTGAACAGGGAGGGGCAAGAGAGAAGAGTCTAAGAGAGAGCTCAACTAAGAGAGGGGTTTCAAAGAATACCTAACAGGGGGCTATCATGCAGTAAAGCAAAGTTCAGCAAACAGAAAAACACAAAATGACCATATTTTAGTAATTAAATTATTAAACGACGGAAAGAGCATGTACCTCTATGTTATGTTTGGTTTCTAGAGTTAGACCCGTGACCACTAGATGGACCGGGTGATGGAGAAAATTCCACTGTGTAATAAAAATACCTTGCAAGTGTACAAGTTACCGAAGTAGCAACGTACAAAAGTAAGGGTCGAACCACAGAGACTTGTGTGATTTAACAAGTAAATTTAATTAATGCTAAAAGTAACAAAATGGGGTTTTTGATTTGGATTTATTAACTAAAGTAATAAAGCAAGAAATTAAACTATTTAATTGAAGAAAACAGAAAACAAGAAACAATGATTTAATCAGATCAAATGAATTCACGGATTGGATTTCATAATTGTATCCCCTCTATGCTATGATTTTGATAAGAAAAATAACAATCTCATTCAAAGACTCTTTCACTTGATTAAGGGTTGGGACGTTTGGTGTGCGGATTGCAACCCTAATATTTCTATCTTGTTATCAATTTCGGTAGGTCAAAACAACATTCAAGAAACTCATTAAGCCCTCAAGAAATATATGAGTCTAGGTTGTCTTGAATTCCGGTAGGTCAACAATCCAACCTAATTGATGAATTAGGGTGCTTTAAATAAACTGTCCATGGTAATGCAACAGTCTAAAACAAATAAAAGAATGATAAGTAATTCATCAAACAAGAATGAGAGAGTATGGAAGAATTCAAACTTGAATTAGCATAGAGGTTCCACAATTACTATATCCAATCCATGAAAAGGAATTTTAGCTACTCATATTCATGATCACAATCACAAAGTATGAATAATAACAATACATCAAACCTGGAAAAATAGCAAAAACCTTAAAAATCCGAAATCCTTCAATCCTTCAAAACCTAGGCAAGAAAAATAATCTCAAAAGTGCCTAATAATAACAATAAAAGGAATATATATATATAGTCCTCAATGCAGTCCTACTCTAATTAGGAAAACCAATTAACCAAATCCTTCAAAATCTGCTTTAAAATCCTTGCTGACGTCACAATACGCGTCCTGGCACGAGTCGTGCTAATTAGCACGAGTCGTGCCCTTCAGTCCCAGTCGTGAGAACGACTCGTGCCAGACCCCTCCAGTCGTTCTGAGTAGCCATGCTGGAAATAGCCTTGGCCTCCACTCGTGAGAACGAGTCGTGCTCCCATGGTCCACTCGTTCTGAATAGCTAGCTTGATTTGGCTTGACTCCATTCGTTCCCAAGTCGTGCTCTGGCCTTCTTCAGTCATGCTCCACTCGTGCCAAATGCAGAATTACCTCATTTTGACTCAGCTTTGACCTGGCCTTCATCCCTTGACCATAATTGACCCCGAGCTCGAACCTCGACCAATTTGCTGCCCTTTTTCCACTGACAAGTGATTTGCACGCTCCACAAGATTTCACAACCAAATACAAATAAAAAGCCAAAAATACCCTCAAAGATCATTGTTTTCTCACACAACCTCACATAACAAAATGTCACTCAAATACATCAAAACTAAACTAAATACATCAAAAATCATTGTAAAGCATCCGGAAACATAGGCAAAATATATGTATCAAATCCGCTCATCAAATTCCCCCACACTTAGACCATTACTCGTCCCTGAGTAATATCCTAACTCCAATCTAAAATTGGTCTAAAACAGATGTGCGGGAGAAAATGATACCTAGCCTCCTCTAACCACCAATACTAATCAAATACAATGATACCGGAGTGTACAAAACTCCGTCTCCATAAGACTCCCCAAACGAAAATCAATGGCCCTAGCTTGACATCAAACTCCATGATAAAATGAACGTCCAAACTAGGGCCCTCATAATGATAGTGGGGGGAAACTAACATGTCCTAAATTTTCCCCCACACTTGCTCACACTACATTAAGTACACCCTCGATCAAAAGTTAATGTTAAGTAAAAGGGATGCTCACCAAAAACTTACCTCGTGCTATTCTCCAACCCCCCTTATTACTCCAAGGTGCACGAGGATTTCTATCCTACCGCCTCTAACACGAACCTCCATCAACCAAAAATGATCCTACCCAAACTCCTAACTCCCCCTTATGTCTCCACGCCGGTGAATAAGGATGTTTTCGCTCAAATTCTCACCTTTTGCCTAAGTGCCCTTTTGGGTTTTCACTTAGCCACTCTATTATTTTATTTTTTTTATTTTTTTATTTTTTTTTATTAAGCATATACATACAATACAAGGTACCACCCTTCCCCCACACTTAAACTCCACAGTGTCCTCAATGTGTGCACAAGAATAAAATAGGACAGTTTAAATGTAAAAGGGAAGAGTATAAGAATAGGTACCATCAATATCTCGGGCCAAAGCCCCCATCTGGAAACTAGGCCTCTCGGGCCAACTGCCGCTGCCTCCTCCTATCAGCTCTCCTCATCATCTCCTGAAAATGCTCATCCGGGACTGGCTCGTACTGCCTCGGCTCAGGCTGCTGCATCCAAAGCTGTTGTTGATAGACCATTCTATTCGTGGTCTCTACCCTATCCTCCAAGGCCTCCAATCTATCGTCTTGAGCATTCCAACGCCTATCCACATAGTCGAACCGGGTGCGCCACATCACATTCTGCGCCTCCCGCGCCTCACACTCTTCTCTGTATCTCCTCTCTCTCTCCTCCGCATCTCTCTGGTACTGAGCATCTAAATATGCTCTCATATCACCCCAATAATCAAAGGCTCCAGCCATCCTTGACTGATCCTGCCCATGGCCTACAAAGCCTCCACTGGTCCCAGCCTAAAACGGATCTCTCATCTGATGGTCCTCACCACCCTGCTGCTCATCACCCTGCTGCTCTTGCTGCTGCTCTTCTTCATCATCACTGACTCTCTCACCCATATCTCTCCTCATATCTCTCAATGTCATGTCTGCCACAAATGGCATCCTCCAATCTCTAGCATATGGGCCAGCAGGAAATACCACTCCCGGTGCACACCTGAAACTCCTCTCACCACCATAAGTAAAGGTCAAAGCCTCATTCTGCCCAGAGATCCGCTCAAATGTATCATATCGGTATAAGAAGAACCGATCATAGAACACGGGCCCATTCGCATTCCCCACTGACCTAGGATGATTACGCACAAAGTTTTCTACCAACAAAGTTACCATACCTCCAACCGGGATGTTCCCATTTCCATTAACACCCAACGCCTCACACCTCCTGAAAAACAGATCAACCCAATCCGGAATCACAGTATTAGACGGTAAAGCACACTCCATGGTCGCAAACTATAGGGCGTTCATCTGCGCCGGCTCCCCATTAGCGTAAAAGGTCATAGATAAACCCCTATAAAGGAGTTTCCACGCGGGATGGGAGAGAGATTTCTTGACCACATAAGGTTTCTGCATAAATTTCCCTGTCAACTCGAAAAAGAATGTCTCAACAGTCCTATCTCTCTCTGACCACTCTCTTCGGGGTTCACTCACACCCAAATAATTTCTAGCTGCAGCATATGACATAGTCCTCGTAATATCATTTGTGTTAAACCGCACACTCCAAATCCCATTCTCCTCACGTCTCTCTATGGTAGCCAAAAATTCAAGCGTCACTCGCTTGTATACTCCCGCACTTTTACCCAAGAAGCCACCCAATCCGATGTTGTTCATTAATCCCGAAACCAACCCATGGAGTCCCAATTTCCTCAATGTATCCTCGCACAAGAATCTCGTCACCTGAATATCCCTACCATTCGCAAGGTTCCTCCATTTATTCTTTTGGGAATCCGTCAATTTAGTTAAACCCATAAAGTCATCGGGGGTTTGGGTGGGTTCCTCAATCACAATATTCCTCCTTTTCTTGGGCTGAGTATCAACGGCTTTACCCTTATCTTTTGTTCTTCCCATTATCACAATCAAAAATAATCAACACCCAAACAACTTGGCTACACAAGAACAATACCAAACCAATAACACCCCTTCTCCACTCACACAGAATATTTGCAAAACACTAGCAATGGCCAAACAATCCCAACTATCCTCCAACAACACAATATTTGAAACAAATAATGATAATCCAACCTTCCTCTACTTCCTCTAATCAACAACCAACACACTTAAAATCAATGGCAGAAACTGAAACAAAAGGTACCTTTTTAACACTTGAGTTCGCCGGAAAATTGGCCGGAGAAGTTGCCGAAATCTCACCGGAACTGCAAAGATGGTTGGAGAAGAAGAAGACGACCAATGTAGCACCAAACCCACAAAGAATTTTGCTTCAATCGACAACCACACCAAGTAATTAACAAACCCACCACAATCTTCCAACTCAAGCTTTTCTTCAAGAAATCCTCAAAAAGGTGGAATTTTGGGCTTGGATTTATGGTTTAGGGGGGTTAAATGGGATGGGGAAGAGGATTTAGTGGGTTAATAATGGAGGATTTGAGGTTTGGAAGGGTAATTTTTAGAGAGAGGTAGAAGGGTTTGCGAAATTAGGGTAGAGAAAGAAGGAGGGGCGACGGCTGTGTAGGAGAAGACTTAGGGTACGACTGAAAGGGAATTTGGGAACTGCTGGTTTTAATTTCAAGTTGGCACGAGTCGTGCTATTTGGCACGAGTCGTGCCCCTTATTTTCACTCGTGCTCACGAGTCGTGATGCCACCTCCCAGTCGTTCTGATTAAAACGCCAGCCTTCACTCCCACTCGTGCTCCACTCGTTCTCTGGAGCACGAGTCGTGCCTTACCTTGGCCAATTTTTAAATTTTCAAAATTATTATTATTTTTTTTTTCAGGCCCAGGATTTTGGTTCCTCCACACACTTTTCCTGCACATCATTAAACAAAGAGAATACCCTTCAGTAGCACCGGTTTAAAATACAATACAAATAAAAGACAAATAAAAGCGGAAGACCATTTTTTTTTAAATACCACCACCCCCACACTTAAATCATGCTATGTCCTCATGGCATGAACCAAGAAAACACAACACAATCCAACTGCAACGATGATAATAACGGAAAAGAAAATACGGAAAGCAGTAAATATTACCTACATTGGGTTGCCTCCCAATTAGCGCTTTGGTTATAGTCGTTAAGCTCGACGTCATGCCCTAATGGAATTAAGTGGCCACCTCCGGGTCCACCAACTCGATTACATCAATCATCTCCAAGATTTAAACCCCTTCGTAATATGGCTTCAAACGATGTCCATTCACCTTGAAGGTTCTCCCACTTTTCAAATCCTTGATTTCAACCGCCCCAAATGAAGAAACAGTAACCACTTCATAGGGCCCATACCACTTGGAACATAACTTTCCCGGAAACAATTTCAACCTTGAATTGAAAAGAAGGACTTTCATACCCGGCCTTAAAAATTTAGGCCTCAAGTGTTTGTCATGATAGCGTTTGGTCCTTTCTTTGTACAATTTAGCACTCTCATAGGACTCTTGTCGGAGCTCCTCAAGTTCATCAAGTGCGAGCAACCGCTTCTCCCCCACTGCATTCAAATCCATGTTCAATTCTTTGACCGCCCAATAAGACTTGTGTTCTAATTCCACCGGGAGATGACATTCTTTCCCATACACAATCCTATACGGGCTCATTCCAATTGGTGTTTTATACGCAGTTCTGTATGCCCACAATGCATCCCCCAACTTTAGTGCCCAATCCTTTCTGTTGGGACGCAGTGTTTTCTCAAGCACACCCTTTATCTGCCGATTGCTCACCTCCACCTGTCCCGAAGTTTGGGGATGATATGCTGTAGCAAGCTTATGCACCACCCCATACTTTTTCAACACTAAATTGAACCTCTTATTGGTGAAATGAGTACCTTGATCACTGATTATTGCCCGTGGCATGCCATACCTGCTGAAAATATTCTCACAAACAAACTTGCAAACGACATTAGCATCATTAGTTCGGGTGGCAATTGCCTCCACCCACTTCGAAACATAATCAACAGCAACAAGTATGTACAAATAACCGTGGGACGGGGGAAACGGACCCATGAAATCAATGCCCCAAACATCAAAAATATCAACAATAAGATTATGTTGTAACGGCATCTCATCTCTCTTCCCTATGCCACCGGTACGTTGGCATCTATCACACTTTTTATAGAACTCTTGAGCATCCTTAAAAATTGTGGGCCAATACGAACCCAGATTGAACAACTTTTCTAGCGGTCTTTTGACCACTAAAGTGCCCACCACAATGGAGCTCATGACAGAATTTCAAAACACTCTCTTGCTCATGCTCAGGCACACATTGCCTCACAATATTATCCGGACATATCTTCCACAAATAAGGGTCATCCCAAATGTAGTATTTCACATCAGACCTGAACTTACGTTTTTGATCATAAGTGAAGTGTGGTGGGATCATGTTAGACACCAAATAATTGACAAAGTCTGCATACCAAGGTTCTTGGACATGTATGGCAAGAAGTTGTTCATTCGGAAAATTTTCATTAACCGGAATCACACTCTCCTCGATATTAAGATATGAATAGTCCTCAAGCCTCGATAAATGATCCGCTACCACATTCTCACTCCCCTTTTTGTCTCGGATCTCAACATCAAATTCTTGTAACAATAACATCCACCTCAACAAACGAGGTTTAGCATCCTTTTTATTCAACAAATGTTTCAATGCAGCATGGTCAGAATAAATTATCACCTTTGACCCTAGCAAGTAAGAACAAAACTTTTCCAATGCAAACACAACGGCTAGAAATTCTTTTCGGTTGTGGTATAATTCATTGTGCATCATTAAGTGTTCTACTAGCATAATGAATCACGGAAGGCAATTTGTCTACCCTTTGTCCCAAAACAGCCCCAATAGCAAAGTCCGAGGCATCACACATGATCTCAAAAGGGTGAGACCAATTGGGACTAGAAAGAATGGGGGCACATGTCAACTTTTCCTTAAGCAAATTGAAAGCATCAACACACTCTTGGTCAAAAATGAACTCCGTATCCTTGGCAAGCAGATTACATAAAGGCTTACAAATTTTTGAAAAATCTTTTATGAATCGCCTATAGAAACCCGCATGCCCTAGGAAACTTCGCACACCCTTGGTGAATTCGGGAGGTAATTTAGCAATCACATCAATTTTAGCCCTATCGACCTCAATTCCCTTACTTGACACAATGTGAGCCAACACAATTCCATGCTTTACAAGAAAATGGCATTTTTCCCAACTTAACGTCAGGTTGGTTTCACAACATCTTTTCAAAACAGATTCCAATTTCTTTAAGCAATCATCAAAACTATCTCCTATAACAGAAAAATCATCCATGAAAACCTCAACACACCTTTCAATCATATCCGAAAAAATGGAGGTCATACACCTTTGAAATGTCGCAGGTGCATTGCAAAGCCCGAAGGGCATCCTCCTAAATGCGTATGTGCCGAATGGACATGTGAAGGTGGTTTTGGACTGATCTTCAGGGGCTATGGCAATTTGATTATATCCCGTAAAGCCATCAAGAAAACAATAGTAAGAGTGACCGGCCAATCTTTCTAACATCTGATCAATAAAAGGCAAGGGAAAGTGATCTTTCTTGGTCGCAGCATTTAGTTTTCTCAAGTCAATACACATCCTAAGACCGGTCACTTCTCTCATGGGCACATCCTCACCTTTTTCGTTCTGAACTACAGTGATGCCCGATCTTTTTGGTACAACTTGTACCGGGCTTACCCACTCACTCTCAGCCACTGGGTAAATAATACCCGCATCTAGCAATTTCAGGACCTCTTTTCTCACGGCTTCCTCCATGTGAGGATTCAGTCTCCGTTGTCTCTCCCTAGACGGTTTAGCACCATCCAAGAGATGAATTCTGTGCATGCACATCGTGGGACTAATTCCCTTAATGTCTTTCAATTTCCACCCAATGGCCTCTTTATATTCACGCAAGACATCAATCAATTGGGCCTCTTGGTCAGTGGACAAATCAGATGCAATTATGACAGGTAAAGTCTCTCCCTCTCCTAAAAATGCATATTTTAAATTTGACGGGAGAACTTTCAGCTCAAGGACTGGGGGAATCACAATAGAAGGCGCCAACTTCTCATTGAAGTGGCCTAGGGGGTGAAACGGGCCATCACTGGGATGGTGCTCGTCGGCCTTATCCACAGCCATCAGTTGAGCATCCGCATTATCCCTAGTTTTCTCACCGCCTATTGAAATCAATGAATCTAACTCCTCACAATCCCTCTCATGCCATGCAATCTCACGCACACAATCCTCAACCTCATCAAACTCATCAACAAACATGCAAGACTCATCATGACCTACCGCATTTTTCATTACCTCAAAAACATTTATTTCAATTTTTTCATTTGCGACAGTCATGGAGAGAGTGCCGTTAGAAACATTAATTACGGTGTTGGTCGTTGCCATGAATGGTCTCCCAAGCAAAATGGGTGAATCACGGCGACTACCCTCACCGCGAGGCATCTCTAGGACCACAAAATCCACAGGAATAATCAATGACCCAACTTGAACTAAAACATCCTCTACGATGCCCAATGGTCTTTTTATGGACCGATCAGCGAGTTGTAGGGCCATCATAGTGGGTTTTAGCTCGGGCAAACCCAACTCAAGATACATGTAATATGGCAACAAATTAATGCTCGCCCCGAGATCAAGCATAGCTCTCACCGTGTGAGAATCCCCCAAAGTAATGGAAATTAGAAAACTCCCGGGGTCTTTCATTTTCGGTGGAAGACTATGTTTTACTACAGCGCTCGCATTCTCACCCAAAAACAATTTCTCATCTTTCCCATACTGAATTTTCTTGGAATTAATTTCCTTGAAGAATTTGGCATACGCAGGAACATTCTTGATCACATTTAACAAAGGCAAATTTATGTTAACTTTCGAAAACATGTCAATCAATTCTTTCATTTGGTGATCATGCTTGTTCCTCAAGAATCTGCCCGGGAAAGGAACAGGGGGCACATATGGCTTGGGGTTGGACTTTTCTACATTCACATTTTGTCCCAATCCATTAGTACCCTCATCATTAGACACAACATCCTCAACAACAACATTTTCCACAACAGGAGGTTCCATAGCAGGGGAGTCAACAAAAGGGGGTGTAGGAGGAGAAGAAGGAGAAGCTACCTGATTGTCTACCTGTTTGCCACCACGTAGGGTGAAGATGGCCTTTGCTTGCTCCCCTTGGCTAGGGAACATACCCGGTTGTCGTCCCTGTAATGCCTCCGCCAATTGACCCATTTGGGTCTCCAACTTTTTCATTGCAGCAGCTTGATTGTTGTTTGCTTGCTGCTGTTCCGCCCTCGCTTGGAGTTGCTCCGCTCTCATCCGATCCATTGCCTCTTCCCAAGGCTCTTTCTTCCTTTCATAAGACCCCTGCGGTGGTGGTTGGGGATGGAGAGGTTTATTCGGCTGTTGATTACCTCCCCAAGAAAAATTAGGGTGCTTCCCCCATCCAGGATTGTATGTCTGCAAAAATGGATTGTTCTGCGGGAACCTCTGCATATATCCTTGCATCGCCTGTACCTGCTCATGATTATACAAATGGGGACTAGTGGTGGGGCAAACTTCATAAGAATGGGTGTTAGATCCACAAGTTACACAACTATCATGCATGGCATTACCAACAGATGACACATTGGAAGCATAATTGGAAGTATTATTCATGACCAACGTATCAAATCTTTGATTTAAAAGTGCAATTTGTTTAGCAAGCTCATCATTCATTCCTACTCCATTCACACCATTGGTTTTACCCCTTGACCCCTTTTGTTGCGAATTGGATGATAATCTCTCAAAAAGATCTTGGGTCTCTTCCGCAGTTTTGGCTCCTAAGGAGCCTCCGGCTGCGTTATCCACCATAGCCTGATCGGCTTGTGTCAATCCCCCATAGAAAGTTTGATGCAATAAAGGCAAAGGGAAATTGTGGTGGGGACATTGCACCAAGAGCATCTTAAATCTGTCCCATGCTTCATGAAATGCCTCAAATGAGTCCTGTATGAACCCAATGATTTTCTGTCTAAAGGTGGCTAACGTGGCATGTGGGAAGTATTTTCTCAAAAATTTATCATGCAATTCATCCCAAGTATTAATGCTCCTAGGTGGGAGCAACATGAGCCACTGCTTAGCATTATCCCTCAAAGCAAAGGGAAAGCATTTTAGTCTTAAGTGCTCATCAGTCACACCGTCTCTCAATGGAAAACTAGACACAATCATCATATATTCCCTTAAGAAATTCAAAGAATCTTCAGAGGCGAGGCCATGAAATTGAGGGATCATGTTAAACAGATGGCCTTTTACCTCATAACTTTTTGTTGCCTCATTCAACACAATGCATGACACAGATGTGTCCACCCGCGGCCTAGAGAAGGCATCCATGGTGGGCGCTTGCAAAGCCATATCAATTTCAAGTTCTTCTCCCTCGGTGGAAGAAGTTTCTAATTCACTCAAAGTTACCTCTGTCTCGGTGACAGAGGTTTCCGAATCAGTTTCGCTTACTTGAGTAGAGGGAATGCCTCTCTCAATTCTGTCTATATCGTCGTTCAAAGGAACCAAATTAGGATTCAATGACCGACGACCAAACATGCACCGATTAAATAAACTTGTTAAAAAATCACAACAAGTCCCCGGCAACGGCGCCAAAAACTTGATGGAGAAAATTCCACTGTGTAATAAAAATACCTTGCAAGTGTACAAGTTACCGAAGTAGCAACGTACAAAAGTAAGGGTCGAACCACAGAGACTTGTGTGATTTAACAAGTAAATTTAATTAATGCTAAAAGTAACAAAATGGGGTTTTTGATTTGGATTTATTAACTAAAGTAATAAAGCAAGAAATTAAACTATTTAATTGAAGAAAACAGAAAACAAGAAACAATGATTTAATCAGATCAAATGAATTCACGGATTGGATTTCATAATTGTATCCCCTCTATGCTATGATTTTGATAAGAAAAATAACAATCTCATTCAAAGACTCTTTCACTTGATTAAGGGTTGGGTCGTTTGGTGTGCGGATTGCAACCCTAATATTTCTATCTTGTTATCAATTCCGGTAGGTCAAAAACAACATTCAAGAAACTCATTAAGCCCTCAAGAAATATATGAGTCTAGGTTGTCTTGAATTCCGGTAGGTCAACAATCCAACCTAATTGATGAATTAGGGTGCTTTAAATAAACTGTCCATGGTAATGCAACAGTCTAAAACAAATAAAAGAATGATAAGTAATTCATCAAACAAGAATGAGAGAGTTTGGAAGAATTCAAACTTGAATTAGCATAGAGGTTCCACAATTACTATATCCAATCCATGAAAAGGAATTTTAGCTACTCATATTCATGATCACAATCACAAAGTATGAATAATAACAATACATCAAACCTGGAAAAATAGCAAAAACCTTAAAAATCTGAAATCCTTCAATCCTTCAAAACCTAGGCAAGAAAAATAATCTCAAAAGTGCCTAATAATAATAATAAAAGGAATATATATAGTCC
The DNA here is from genome assembly GCA_022495995.1 of Adenophora triphylla var. japonica. Taxonomy (NCBI): domain Eukaryota; kingdom Viridiplantae; phylum Streptophyta; class Magnoliopsida; order Asterales; family Campanulaceae; genus Adenophora; species Adenophora triphylla. Next base: position 190,830 of record JAFEMH010003848.1, read on the forward strand.
TCAATGCAGTCCTACTCTAATTAGGAAAACCAATTAACCAAATCCTTCAAAATCTGCTTTAAAATCCTTGCTGACGTCACAATACGCGTCCTGGCACGAGTCGTGCTAATTAGCACGAGTCGTGCCCTTCAGTCCCAGTCATGAGAACGACTCGTGCCAGACCCCTCCAGTCGTTCTGAGTAGCCACGCTGGAAATAGCCTTGGCCTCCACTCGTGAGAACGAGTCGTGCTCCCATGGTCCACTCGTTCTGAATAGCTAGCTTGATTTGGCTTGACTCCATTCGTTCCCAAGTCGTGCTCTGGCCTTCTTCAGTCGTGCTCCACTCGTGCCAAATGCAGAATTACCTCATTTTGACTCAGCTTTGACCTGGCCTTCATCCCTTGACCATAATTGACCCCGAGCTCGAACCTCGACCAATTTGCTGCCCTTTTTCCACTGACAAGTGATTTGCACGCTCCAAAAGATTTCACAACCAAATACAAATAAAAAGCCAAAAATACCCTCAAAGATCATTGTTTTCTCACACAACCTCACATAACAAAATGTCACTCAAATACATCAAAACTAAACTAAATACATCAAAAATCATTGTAAAGCATCCGAAAACATAGGCAAAATATATGTATCAAATCCGCTCATCACCGGGGCTTGGATTTGAAGCAAAGACCAAGCTCGTATTGATGCCTGCATTATGGAGCAAACGAATAATCCGAGTCTCAGCATCCATAGATGACTGCTGAGCAACTTGCACTATCGCCCTCAATGCAGCAACTTCACTATCCCTCTCTGCAGCTTGCGCCTTCAATGCAACGATTTCACTATCCCTCTCTAAATCACGACGATCTCGCTCGGCAATCTCTTCCCTCAATTTTGCTAGCTCAGCCTCAATAGCCTCAATATCCTGAGTTGATAAAGGTGATGCCCCTGTGGATGTTGCAGATGATGTATAACCTAGTCTAGTACCCGTACCACCGCACAAAATTCGCCCATGACCATCATTTCCTATTACATCTACAAAAATCCTTTCTCTTTTCTCTGGATCATCCTGTTGAATGCGCGCTCGCCGAAAATATATATAAATATATAAGGAGTCGCCACGCCATTTTAAGAGGAAACATTGAAAACCTTTGTTTTAGAGAGAAAACATGAGTTCGGGGGTCAGGTTACGTGTTGGGAAGAACCGAGAGTTCACCCAACACGCCTCGTCCATAGACGAGTCTTTCAATCAAACACATCCAAGTAAATCCAAAGTGTGTGCAAATATCGATAATAAACGAAATGTGATAAAATGCATCTTATTAATTATAAAATGAGAAATTACATATTGTGAGCCCATTATTTAGGGAGGCCACATCCCTGATACAAACAAACTAGAACAGATTACAAAGGAAAAGAGTCACTGCAGATGGGTCATGTGTGTCGCATGACACATCGTACCAGTGACCACATGTGTCGCGTGACACAGGATCACTTGGGGACAAAGGTGTCGCGTGACACATATGAGCCTTCTGCGAAACCTCACAATATGAACTCGAAATTAACAGTAAGCTATACGGATCTAATTAACAAGCCTGAATTATGAACGAAAAACATAAACAACATCAAATCGACCCAGGGAGTGTGGATATGGGTAGATCCACACCCCCTTGGGGGCTCAAACACCAAATTCAACCAAATCAATCAATATGAGCTCAATTACACAATCTATGCAAGTTAAACAGAGAGATTGCGATTGGGATTCAGTAATTCAGATAGCTAGGATCTGATTACTGAATCCAAACAAAATAGAACTATAAAATTGCAAGGAATTAAATGAGAGAGAGAGATAGAGAGGGTTAGGGAATTGTTACCCTTGTTGATTCCACGAATTCTATATCTAGTCAGATATAGAATCCTTCAATTCTTCGTTGTAGATCTCACAGCTCTGACCTAAGGGTTCCAATTGGTGTAGGTAGAGAATTGGGTTTGGATGAGAGGGATTAGTGGGTTGGAAGGTAGGAGAGAGAGAGGTTTTGTGCTTGGGACGCTCGTTACACTGCTATTTTGGCAGAGTAACAGTAGGCTAGAATTGGGATCCATTTCAATTAGGGGGAGGGTCTTATTTATAGGCTGCAGTTGGCTGCCTTAGTATGTCGCACGACCTTACGCGTCCACTTTCCATGCCTCAAGTTGTCGCGTGACACAAGGTGGCTCAACCGCTTTTGGCGCCAAAACCGGTTTACGGAACATTAGGGAAAATACCAAAAAGGTCCAACAGGTTTTATTCCCAAGGGGTCCTTTGGCATGAATGATGTACCAAAAGGTACTTCCTTCGCGGGAAACTCATGGAACGTTTCCGGAAGTCTCGGGATAGGCCGAGAATTTACCAAAATGCCCCTTAATGTAGTTTTATTATATTAAAATGCATCGAAAAGGTTGCGAATTGGATTGGCGTACTTACAGAGCCCCTCGGCAACGTCACTTTTGGAAAAAGTGGGGTTGTCGATAAAATAAGACCCAATCTCAATGAGCGGCTGGGGTTAAGGTGAAGGGCTAGAAGGGTGAGAAGGGGAAAATTATGGCTGGACCTTTCTGAGAAAGGATTCCTACGTATCCCTTTAAGAAGGGAATCAAGCCAAATCGTAGTTCGGAATTACCAATACTGACTACAAGCAAGAAAGGGGTAGAGATGTGTCTTCATACCTTTGTTGTGCTTACCTGTGACTTCTGTTGTGCTCCGCTTGATAGGCTTTTCTTGGGTTTGGCTCTGCTTGAGAGGCTTTTCTTCTTGGTGGGCTCCGCTAGAGAGGCTCTTTTCTTTGGTTTGGCTCTGCTTGAGAGGCTTTTCTTCTTTGTGGGCTCCGCTAGAGAGGCTTTCCTTGGTTTGGCTCTGCTTGAGAGGCTTTTCTTGGTTTGGCTCTGCTTGAGAGGCTTTTCTTGGTTTGGCTCTGCTTGAGAGGCTTTTCTTGGGGCTGTCACAGATACGCATGCTTTTTTTGTTTTGTTCTTTCTTCTCCAGTTTGGTCGGAGGTCCAGTCGTCGAGACTCAATTGATTATTGTACCTGCGGGGGTAAAACAACAACTCCAACGCGCTACACTTGAATAAGCCTATCTTGTTAGCAAAGATTACTATATGTTAGCTTGGTTTGCGTGAATGCATGCATTCCGGGAAAGCGAACGCAATTATTGGGTTAAAGATCGGCTTTGTCGGGTTTATGTATGGTGTTTTGGGATCGTTTTAGGTAAGTGTGTATAGTAGGGGTCCTCTCCCGTATATTTTCAGGGGTATGTGTATGAGGGTAAGGGGTATATCGGCGACGGCGAGTCGGAAAATGCTCTGGGGTAATCACTGCAGGTTTTTCCACCCTGTCTGCTATCAACCAAAGTATGTCGCCCGACATGTCGTGTCTGTTTGGCTTCTTCTGTCGCACGACTTAGGGAGGCTCGTGACGGAGTTCTTTTTAAAGTCGGTCCGGGCTCCATTCTGCGAGTCCTTTGTCTTCTTAGCGAGAGAAAACCCAGCGGCCCTTATTTGGCGGATAATCGATTTCTTTGGTCAAGACTAACGCTTTTTCTTTGCAATGGAACATTATAACCAAGAGATTGCTTCCGGAGTGCCAATTTCATCGGGACTTCGTCGAAATTTGGGGATTTCATCTGAGGTAACATAGAAGTATCATCGACAAGCGGTACAGTATGCCTTGCATTTGGTCCTTGAAAGATTGGAGGGTTGACTGGGATTTGCTTCGGGTTGCATCACCATACGGGATTCCGAGTGTCATGCATTCTCTTTGTCATACAATTACGACCCCAACTATGGAAGACTTCGGGCGTTGACGAGGCTTGGGTAAGGCGGCCACCGTAGCATTCCCACGGGACGGTCGGTTGGTTGAGGAGCAGTGTCGACTTATTATCTCTGCTGCGGATCGTGTATTGCCTATGATTAAGGTGATGGGTCCATAGATTTGACTCGGATGGTTAGGTTGCGCCTGTCCCGTCTGATCTGTTTGACCTTTCTACCACTCTGGATATGTTCATGCTGTTCACACTGTCGGCTTACTATTTACTGCGGGTACGTCGAGTGCCTTTCAAGCACTTTGTTGGAGATCGTTAAGCAAATGAGAGGTGGCCAGGAGTGCAGATTCTCGTCAAATTCGTTACGGCCAAGGAGAGATGGATGTTGTACCACCGCTGCTGGCCGAGACTTATCACGGTATTGACGAGGCTAACGGGGATCGGACTCTATGGGAGCGGGCGGCCCGGCTTGTTATCTCTGTGGTTCTTTGAGAGGTTACGCACGATCGGGCCATTACCGGAGGGTCGAACGGAAATGCCATGGGTGACTCGGCCACGCGGGCGATGAGGGACGAGGTTGTTGATAGTTGGCATATGAGGTTGTCACGGTACACGACCACCGATCCGAGCTTTTGGATTCTGCTTGGAATATACGGACCATGAGAGATATTCGGGATGGATCGGTAGTAGTCCGGTTGCCTGGTTTGCATGTATCCTCTTTACGTGTCCCATCATTGGTGAGCGAGACGGTATAAGTATCCTCGGCAGATCATACGAGCCTTGAGGGAGAGACGGTGGCCCTGATGCATTCGATGTCCATGGCCGAGCCCCAGGCTATACGGTTTTCAGCGGATCTTTTACGGAGGGCTTTCTTCCCACTCGTGTGCTCCTTCGGCGGTCTAGAGGATTTACATTTTTGACCACGAGTATACGGATTGGTATGAGGAGCATCGGGGTTACGTGCGATTAGCTATAGAGACTCGCCGCCGGGAATACTTGGGAGCGGACTCTGTCCGGCCGAAATCTCAGAGATATAGAGGCACGAGGAAACCCAGACAATGTCACCGGCAATGCTGCTGACGATTATGAGAGGCAAGAGATCCGGAGAGCTGCTTTAAGGAATGATCCAGAGATGAGAGCTCGCAGAGAGGCGTTGCGGCAAGCGAGGATTGCTAGGCCTGCCTTGAGAGGCGGGTGCGATTGAACCGCCAGCACGAGTTATTCCTGAATTGGGACGGGCTCAAACCGACTTGTTTGACATTCCTAAGCCAAAGACCTCCCGGGGACCGAGAAAGGGGAAGGATAGAGGAGCAAATTCGGGAGCGGGGACGAGTATCTAGACATACATTTTCTTTTACTTCGAGAGTTTTGAGACTCTTTTGCTTTATGTCTTGAGAGTGGGAATTATCTGTATGAAAACTGAGTACCCTTTGATTACTTAATGCAGACAGAATAGATGTTATCAATGTTTTCTTTTATTCGCAACAGTCTTTTTGAGTCAAAAAGTAGGCCGTGCTTGAACTCATCAAAAAGAATATTAACTCAAAATGATCCTTTGAAAAGCCTTGGGACTGTAATCAAAACGCATTTTGGTAAAAAGAGGGATTTTGCAGCAATTTTAGACCGAACCACAAGTGGTTGCCTACGTTCCCCTTTTGTAAGAGAACTAAGGGGCTCAGGTCTCCGTAGTTCGACTCAAATGACTTTAGTGTTTAAGAAAGGGGAAGATAGAAGGGGAAATGGTGCAACCACATTTTTACCTAGACCGCCCTCTTTTGGGTTTTCGGTCTAGTTGGGTATATTCTTTAGCACCGGGCGCGTCCCTTATTTTTGCATGGACTGCCTTGTGAGAGGTTTTCGGTCTCATCGGGACAATTTTGTTGCGCCTTTATTTATTCATTATATATATATATATATATATATATATATATATATATATATATATATATATATATATATATATATATATATATATATATATATATATATATATATATATATATATATATATATATATATATATATTTAGAGGGGAAAGACTCGATCATACAAAATACCTCCGCAACTTGTCGCCGTTGACGGGGTGCGAAATGGGTTGCCATCCAAGTCGGCAGTGCATAGCTCCTCAGGAGAATACTTTCTTTACCGAGGAACGGTCCGACCCAAATGGGTGCCCACTTGCCCAACGCACTGCATTGATTTGAGGGCTTCATTTTAAGAACCGGATCACCGACTTTGATATCCACAGGTTTCACTTTCTTATCGAAGGCACGGGCCATTCTTCTATGGTATGCCTGTTATGATCCATGGCTTTTAGTCTGCGTTCATCTAGCGAGCCAACTCATTATATCGACTTTGGAGCCATTCGATCTCGTTCACCTCATTTTCGAGTAAGACCACGAGGGAAGGAATTTCTAACTCAATGGGCATGACGGCCTCCATTCCGTAAGTCGAGCATATGGGGTTGCACCCGTGGCGGTTCGGATCGAAGTGCGATAGCCCCACAATGCTAAGTGCAACTTTTACGGCCAATCTCGTCCTCGCTCGGCCATCTTCTTTATGATCCTTTCCAAGTTCTTATTGGCGGCTTCAACGGCGCCGTTTGTCTGCGTGGCCTGTACGGTGAAGATTTGTGGCGCTTGACTACTGTATTCGGTGAGCAATCGATCGGTTTCTCCCTCGAAATGAGTGCCATTATCGGAAATAATCTCGTTCGGGACCCCATAGCGGCGGAAGATCTGTTCTTTTATGAATCGGGCAACCTTCTTGGCGGTGAGCACTTTATAAGATGCGGCTTCTACCCATTTCGTGAAGTAATCCACGGCCACTAATACAAATGCATGCCCATTGCTCCCGGGCGGAGAAATCTTCCCAATGACATCAATACCCCATGTTGCGAAAGGCCACGGAGTTGTCATACGGTATAAGTCGTGAGGCGGGATGTGGTTCGATTGGAAAATCTTTGGCACTTGTCACGAGTCCGCACGAAATGGATGCAATCTGTCTCCATAGTGATCCGAAGTAACCCGGCTGATGATGCTATGCATGAGGGATCGAGCGTTCATATGAGGTCCGCGAGGCACCGTTATGAACGTCTTCCATTACTCTTTGAGCCTTTTCTTTGCGATGCGAGTAGGAGCGGACAACCTTCTCTTTTCTTCCATAATTCATTGCCGAGTATGACATATTGCGGCGAGTCTCTTTAGGGCCTGCAAGCTTTTGGCATGTACTCTTTTTGAATCTCCTTCTTGATCCACGGGAAAGGATGCTTCCCCATACTTGAGGTATTGAATGATCTGATTGTACCACGGTTCATTGTGACCTCGATCTCAATCTCACAACAATATGCGGGATTTTCTCTTCTGCCGACCACGAAAGGCTTGATTGATTTTCCTTAAGATTTCCATCAAAGAGGCTAAGGTAGCGAGCATCTGCGAATCTGTTCTTGTCCGCGGTAAGAACTGGAATGATACTTCTTTGAATTGGCCGACGAGTTCTGCGATGTAAGCATGGTACTTACGGAGACATGGGTCTATAATTTTCCATTTGTTGGCGGCCTGGTTGATTATCAATTGGGAATCACCGAACACTTCCAATTCTTCCACATGTCGCTCAAGGGCGGCTTCTAGACCGGCTATGCAAGCTTCGTACTCATTTGCATTGTTGGTGACCGAGAAATTCAACTTGATTGCTATGGGAGTATGCACTGCCGTTCGGGTCTATCAAAACCATTCCAATGCCATTTCCTTTCTTGTTAGCTGCTCCATCAAAGAATAAGCGCCACTTGTTTCCGCTTTCTATAGCGAGGATCCCTTCATCTGGAAGCTGGAGGTCCGGCCCTTGATCTTACATCTTGGGGAATTCAGCCAACCAGTGCGCAAATGCACGCCCTTTGATCGATTTGCGAATCACATATTTGATGTCGAATTACGCCGGGAAGAAAGTCCATTTTGCCAACTTTGGTGGAGATGTTTCCTCTATCACCTTGGAATAGATATACTGATCGGATCCATCTTGGAGACTAAGTGTATGGTGTGGGACGGCATATAGTGTTTTAGCTTTCGACTACCCGTACCAAAGTTGCGCAAGTCTTCTCGAGGGCGAGTAATTCACTTCACTCCCTTGGAATTTACGGTGACGAAATAGATGGCATTCTCAATCTTTGAATCCTTCTTTTCTTGTGCTAGCATAGCCCCGATAGCGTGTCCGTGGTATCGAGATATAGAAGTAAAGGCTTGTCTCCATGAGGTGGGCGAGAGGATGGGAGGATTGACGAGGTAGGCTTTGATCCTTTCAAAAGCTAGCCGGCATTCCTCGTTCCGAGACCACTTCACGATTCTTCTTTAGCGGCTTGAAGATCGGCTCACATATGGTGGTCAATTGGTTGTGAACCTGGCGATGTATTGCGGGCGACCCATGAATCCTTTTACTTCGAGAGACGGTTACAGGCGGCTTCATTTCAATAATTGCCTTAACTTTCACAGGATCTATCTCAATGCAGCTCGGTGACCATGTATCCCGAGAACTTTACCTCGAATAACCCCAAATGTACACTTGGTCGGGTTCGGTCTCATGGAGTGTTCTCGGAGTACGGTAAAGAATTTCCTCAAATCAATGAAATCTTTGTCCGTTTGATCCTTTCGAATGAATAATCATGTCATCCACATACACTTCAATCTCCCGGTGGATCATGTCGTGGAAAAGGGTAGTGATTGCTCTACGATAGGTAGCCCGGCGTTCTTCAAGCCAAATGGCATTCTTGTGTAACAATAAGTACCCCGTGGGGTTGTAAATGCCGTCTTGTCTTGATCCTCTTCAGCCATCTTAATCTGGTTGTAACCCGCAAAACCATCAACGAAAGATTTGACCTCGAAGTTCGCGGTTGCATCCACTAGCATGTCAATGTTGGGCAAAGGGAAGTCATCTTTAAGACTAGCCATATTGAGATCTCGGAAATCTACGCAGACTCGAACCTTTCCATTTGCTTTGGTGACTATTACGATGTTCGCCAACCAGGTCGGATATTCAATTACTTTGATGAAGCCTACCCGTACGAGTTTTTCAATTTCTTCTTTCACTTGTAAGGACCATTCAGGTTTTATCCGCCTCAATTTACCTTGGCCAGGCTTGTTTACGGATCCAAAGGTATTCGGTGTTCCACAATAGAAGCATCCCGGCCAGGCATATCTTTGTAGGACCAAGCGAACACATCCATAAATTCCTTGAGCAATTCAATCAAAGCAACCCGCTCATCTCCGGAGAAGAAGCTACCAATCTGCGTTTCTTTGGGTTCTTCGAGTTTGTTCCCAAGTTCACTGTTGTTAATACCTCGTCGGCAGCTTGGGCCCGACTTTCCTTTTGCTCACAAGTCTGTTTTGAATCTTTTTCTAAAAATTGTTCACCGATTAAGTCTGCATTATCTTCAATTGAATTAGGCTTAATTATTTTTAAATCTTGATGATTATTTTTCGTTAAGCATTCGATTGTTAAATTGGCAATCACGGGGTACTCGGAAAGATCAACCACTTTATTTAAAGCAAAGGGAAATACGGTGTTTACAACTCGAAGACGGTCTTCGGTCGTGAGGACATCGAGACCGGTCGAAGACTCAAACTCTATGACAAGAGACTCGGGAGGGCGACTCAAGATACGGGGGTGAATTTAGACTTGGAAGGACAAGGACGGGGTTTGAGCCCTAGCTTTTCAATCATAGTCTCTTTGTCGGCGACCGGTCCCGGAACGAAGTCCGGTTACGCAACGGTCCTTCTGCGGCGGTCTCCGGCTTGACTATCTCCACATGAGATTCCTTCTCGAATTCTAGCATAGCTATCACTTCACTTTGTCGGAGGAAAAGTCAATCGAGATCAATCGGCTCCTTAGCACCATCTCTCATTTACGCCAAAGACGTACCGCTCACGAGGGTTACGACGGCCCTGTTCTTCATCAAATCTGCTAACTCTCCATCAATATATGCGGGGGTCGGCACCGCGAATTTTACATATTGTGGGTTCATCCAAGGCAAGCTTTTCAAAGCGATTCTCACATTCGGGTCCCCGAAGTGGTAGGCTGCTCTCGTAGGTGGCGGTCACACCTTGTCTTTTGGGCAAATTATCAAACATTTCTTTCATCGGATTCTTGCTATTGGCGAACCTCTGGATCATCTTCATTCTTTCTCCTATTTGGAGTAAGCTTTGGCTCGGGACAAACAAACATATCTCCATCCTCTCGACAAAGTGCTTATTCGAGAGACCAAGCGTATGGGCGCATTTCGGGCCTCTTGTACTTTCTACCGGCTGCAGAGGTCATCTTCTCTTTGAAAGCCTCGCTTTTGTCATATACCTTATCTTCCTTAGTTACGGCATACCCCGAGACCTTGCCTATTTCTCTTGGGCTGCTGGCAACACAAGCCTACACGGTCCCTGTTGGCGTTTTCCCGGCCCAGGACCGGGGATATAGCTCATACCTCTTAGCATTTTCAACACGGGAGGAATCTTGTACGAAGATGTCGTCGGGTCTATAGTACGAGACTTGCCCCTTAGGTTTCTCGATTGTGAATCCGGCGAGCATCGGATTTTCTTGGTCAAGCTTGATCTCCATTCTTGGTAAGGTATTTGCGCCGGTTTCTCCGATTGAAACACTATCACCATAGATGGTTGTTAGCACCCCCTCTTGTACAAACTTTAAGCATTGGTGAAGCGTGGAAGATACGGCTCCAATCTCGTGGATCCGGGGTCTACCCAATAATGCGAGAACATAACGGGAATGTCTATAACACGAAACTCCACCATCATTTCCTTGCCTCCAAACATCGGATTAAGGAGACTATCCCTAACACTTTGCCAGGATGTTGAATCATAAGCCTTTATGGTGCGGTTAGAGGGTTTGAGGTTACGCGCGTTGATGTCCAACATACTCATCATTTTGGTGGGGAGCACATTCATGGGCGATCCATTATCTATCAACACATGGGGAATCAACCGTCCCTCCGGAGGCACCGTAATGTGTAAGGATTCGTTATGTTTCGCACCGTAAGCGGGCAAGTCAAGATCTGTGAAAGTAATGATATTCCCATCTTGAGCCATTCCAATCAAGCGACATGCTTCATGCGGGGTAGCGTTGACGGATACCTTCGTCTTGGATAAGGCTTCTTCCGGCTTTAATTTGTGAGGGTAGGAGGATGTAAGTAGGGACCACAAAGAAATATCGGCTTGCGTTCTTTTCAAGCTGCGTCGCATATCGGGTCTTCTGAACTTCTTCGTCTAGCCTTGTGAGGATTACGAGAGGACCGAGGGTTAGAGCACACCTGCTTTCCCTTTTCCGAGATGGATGCGGATTACTTACTCCCAACATTCTTCTGAGCGCGTCAACAGTTAACTTCTTCTTTGGTCGTCAACCACGAACTCTTTGCTAGCTTCCTTGAGTTACGATAATGTTAGCGGGACAGAGTGATTGCGGTATGGCCAAGCCGCTTGTCGTATCTCATTAATGGTCAAAGGTGTTTCCCAACTAGCCGCTATTACGAGTTCCTCCAAGGAGATTGGGGATTCTCTAGGAGTCATTGAAGATATAGCATTAACAATCAAGCGTTCTTCGTAATCATCAAGTTCAACAATATTATTCACATCATGTAAATCATCGAGATACGAGAACATAACGAAGTTATCTTTCATTTCATCGAACAGGAAATTACATCGGTTTCGACCCCATTACATCCATTGCTATCATCCCCAACTACGGGTTCCCCAAATTCTAGTACATTAACAAAATAATCATTCTCAAAGTCAATAAGGTTCACATTGTTGTTCGGCAGAGGATTGTTGACGATATTCGGGCGAGGAGATTTTTCTATCTTCTTGTCGTCCACTAAACCCTGGATTATCTTCTTGAGAGTCAAACAGAGTTCGTAGTGTGCCACGGAAATTGGTGAAAACGGCAATACTTGCTAGCATCCATGTGAGGATTAGGGCGAGCGGGGTGTAGTTCTCCAATGGCTTTATCATGCCGGTTCATAGCAAACCGTTAAAAACTTCCTCCGTTGACATACCCAAATCATCAACCCTTGGTTGTGGCTTAAAGGAAGCCTCATCACATTACGCATGTTGTTAGCTCCCTTTTGAAGATTATTGATACTATTATCTTTGGCCGGTTCTCTTCCTCTCGGCGCCATTCTTTGAGACAGGATTGGATGCCCGATATCGGTAACTTCCACCACTGTTGTTGTTAGTGGTGTTTGCACTTGGAGTTTGGTTAAACAACTTATTCTCACTCCTTGCTCCCATCCCCACCATCTCTCGCAGATCTGGGTACCATCCTTTCCCAATGGCTTCTCTAAGTGCTGGCTTAACACATGATAGAAAGATGTCCTTCTGGTCTTGGAGGGGGATTGGCTCCGATAACTCGTTGAGCTTAGCATTCCAACGCTTGTAGAATTCTGTGATTGACTCATCCGACTTCTGAATTGTCCCCACTAGATCATCCCGCGTGGTACGCCACTCCAAATTACCCTTGTACTTCTCTAGGAAGGCTTCTGTTATCTGGCTCCAAGTAGTACGGCATTCTTGCTTCAAAGCTAAAAACCATGTAAGTGCCGATCCTTTCAAAGTTAGGTGGAAGTGGGAAGCCATGAATTCGGGAGTGCAGCCCATTGCCCCCATTGTCATCATATAAGTGTCTACATGCGTCTTTGGACGGCGGTACCATCAAAATCCGGCTTGGGCATCTTAAACTTGTGCGGTAAAGGTGTCACTTGGGCGGGATCCACGACTTTAAGACCACTAGACCCCACGGTTAATTTGTCAATCCGTTGTTGCATACATTTTGCAAAGCGGCTACTTACGGTGCCAAATTTGAAGTCGAGGAATTGCGGGAGCCACCGTTGACGACGGTATTGGGAAATCAGAATTAGGTCCCACGGGCAAAGCGGTTGGTGGAAGACCAAAAGTACTAGGAATTCCAATATTGCTTTGTCCAACAAGCTAATAGAGCTCGGAATCTTGTTCCCATACATATCATAACCGTTGAATTGCCTACCGAGATTCCGGGAGTTGTATTGCGCCGACCGACTTTTGTACCGACCAAAAGAAGATAATCCCGAGCCGACACACGGAGTGAGTAAGGGGTGGAACCATAAATATGCCGAGTAAGGGTGGAACATACCGCTTTGGTTGAGAAAAGCTGTCTTGAGTGCAGGCTATTTGGTACCTTGAGACACCGTCTGAACTATCGATTTTACGAGAGCTGCGACCATTCTGCGAACACCATCTTGAACACCACGATAACCATCCGGATACACACCGTACCGAGGCCGGGAAAAGCCGGTTCGAAACCGAGGTCCATGCCTTTGGCGTGGTGCTTTGGAGCATTAGGAGTTGGAGAAGCGGTGAGATCAAAGAAATTTGTGGGCCGACCGTCATTTCTGCGACACCTTCTTTGGATAACCCGGCCATACCCTTGAGAAGACGGGGAATGAGTCTTCCTTGGTCACTGTCACAATTCTTGTAGAAGCTACTTGATCGAATGCCGAACGTAATTCACGGGGAGGCATCGTATTGTAGCTAGGCCGGTTTGGTTGAGCAGTGAAGCGGATCCGATTTCATTGTGGCTATCTTCCGTAATCTCTTCATAGGAACCATCCTCCCGACGAAGTACCGCAATCCCTTTGGCTCTCATAGCTTCTACGAATCGGTTGTGAGCTTCTTCTTCACGAGACTTGGCATTTTGAACTAAGAGACAAGCCTCACGCTCCCGAGCTAGAGCGGCTTCCAGCATCACCCTCAATTCCTCCGTAGTCATCTCATTCAAACTTGTCGACTCCATGTCAGAGCCTCCGTGACGGGCGAGCAGAAAAAACATCTCCATTGCCAGCCATTTCTGATTCTAAACCAATCGACACTGCTTGTACACGGATTAAACGACCTCCCGAAACAGATGAGCGGACCCAACTCGCCGTAGCTGCAGGTGTAGAGAGGGGTTTATAAGGTGCTTTGAAGGGAAAATTTTTTCTTTTTTTTTCTTTTCCTTTTTTTTTTACGGGAGAGGGAAAGAAACGGGACAGACTCACGCAAACACAAATTTATTTATGTTCAAGTATAAATCAGTATTTTAAATCCTAAATACAGTTGGGAAAGGATAAGCCTTTATTCATGCTAACTATGCCTCGGGGGAACCTAGTGACGCGACGTTCGAATTACATCGAATGTCTTGTTTTGAAACATATAATAGGTAATGATACCTAACCAAACCCTAACATCTTTATGGAACGAAGAGGTTCGTCCAAATTTCTAAGGAAATTTGGGCAGCATAACGGGTCTTTTCGAAGAATTTTGAAGAAAAATCCGGCATGACCTCTCGTCGGTACATGTTGGCAATGCGGCATGATCTCTCGTTTAGAACACGCCACGAGAGTGACATGTTCCCATGTGAAATCATGTTGCATTTGGCAACATGCCCACAAGGTATGAGGTTTTGGGAGAAGGTATAAGAATCTATGATATTTTTCAAAAACAATTCATTTTTGTTGTAATGAAAACATCGTATCAAAAACCAACCGTGGGTAAGGTTTAGTGTGGTGCCACCTATAACGCACTAGGGGTTTAGGTTTGATTTCAGGCGCTCAAGCGTAGGCGAATTTTATGGCCGTCCGCGATGCCGTCAATCGCACCCGAGGGTTCTAAATCTACGTGATGTACTGTGCGGATTACTAATTCGTTTATTTGCAAAAACAAGATTTTTTTTATTTTTTTTTTGTTTTTTTATTTGTTTTTTTTTTAAGAAGAAAACACACACCCTCACACAAGGTAAACGAGGAACAATAACCAAATGAGTCACGCTTTGGTCCAAGGGCTGCCCTCAAACCGGTCTTCGATGATGCATTCGGTGGCCACCTTTTGTCGCGTGACACAGAGACAAAGGTGTCGCACGACTTGGGTGGTCACTGAACCAGCAGCTCCTCAAATCATCAAATCAGCCCCTGCTTTACCATATCAAGAGCAACACAGAGATACCAATGCACAACAAATGACCACAAGCACAAAGGGCTCACAAGTTCCATAATCAACAAAATGTAGGCATCACAAATAATTATCGAATAATGTACACAACATGGATGCATTGGATGTTTTTTGACTAAACGAAAGCTTGACCCACTTAACACTTGAAAAACAGGTTTTCAAGTGAAGTCCCCAGCGGAGTCGCCACTGAATGCGCGCTCGCCGAAAATATATATAAATATATAAGGAGTCGCCACGCCGTTTTAAGAGGAAACATTGAAAACCTTTGTTTTAGAGAGAAAACATGAGTTCGGGGGTCAGGTTACGTGTTGGGAAGAACCGAGAGTTCACCCAACACGCCTCGTCCATAGACGAGTCTTTCAATCAAACACATCCAAGTAAATCCAAAGTGTGTGCAAATATCGATAATAAACGAAATGTGATAAAATGCATCTTATTAATTATGAAACGAGAAATTACATATTGTGAGCCCATTATTTAGGGAGGCCACATCCCTGATACAAACAAACTAGAACAGATTACAAAGGAAAAGAGTCACTGCAGATGGGTCATGTGTGTCGCATGACACATCGTACCAGTGACCACATGTGTCGCGTGACACAGATCACTTGGGGACGAAGGTGTCGCGTGACACATATGAGCCTTCGCGAAACCTCACAATATGAACTCGAAATTAACGTAAGCTATACGGATCTAATTAACAAGCCGAATTATGAACGAAAAACATAAACAACATCAAATCGACCCGGGGAGTGTGGATATGGGTAGATCCACACCCCCTGGGGGCTCAAACACCAAATTCAACCAAATCAATCAATATGAGCTCAATTACACAATCTATGCAAGTTAAACAGAGAGATTGCGATTGGGATTCAGTAATTCAGATAGCTAGGATCCGATTACGAATCCAAACAAAATAGAACTATAAAATTGCAAGGAATTAAATGAGAGAGAGAGAGAGAGGGTTAGGGAATTGTTACCCTTGTTGATTCCACGAATTCTATATCTAGTCAGATATAGAATCCTTCAATTCTTCGTTGTAGATCTCACAGCTCTGACCCAAGGGTTCCAATTGGTGTAGGTAGAGAATTGGGTTTGGATGAGAGGGATTAGTGGGTTGGAAGGTAGGAGAGAGAGAGGTTTTGTGCTTGGGACGCTCGTTACACTGCTATTTTGGCGAGTAACAGTAGGCTAGAATTGGGATCCATTTCAATGAGGGGGAGGGTCTTATTTATAGGCTGCAGTTGGCTGCCTTAGTATGTCGCACGACCTTACGCGTCCACTTTCCATGCCTCAAGTTGTCGCGTGACACAAGGTGGCTCAACCGCTTTTGGCGCCAAAAACCGGTTACGGAACATTCGGAAAATACCCAAAAGGTCCAACGGGTTTTATTCCCAAGGGATACTTTGGCATGAATGATGTACCAAAAGGTACTTCCTTCGCGGGAAACTCATGGAACGTTTCCGGAAGTCTCAGGATAGGCCGGGAATTTACCAAGACGCCCCTTAATGCAGTTTTATTATATTAAAATGCATCGAAAAGGTTGCGAATTGGATTGGCGTACTTACACCTGTTCTTCTTCGGGTAGCTCATCAAGGCGCCTTTGCAATTGTTGCTGCAAAGAAATTATTTTTTAAGAATTCACATAAAAGATATATATATTTATATATATATATATATATATATATATATATATATATATATATATATATATATATATATATATATATATATAGAGAGAGAGAGAGAGAGAGAGAGAGAGATAGAGAGAGAGAGAGAGAGAGAGATTAAGAAGGTGAATTAAACATGGTGCATAGTTCATAATTTACTTCTATGCCAGCAGCTCCATCCTCGTCTGTATATTTTCCTTTCTTCGCACGAGTTGCTCTCCAAATGCTAATTCCATCAACAGGCTCATTATTTTTTTTCTCTAATGCATTTGTTAAAAAAAATTAAAAAAATGAAAAAAGAAAAGAAAAAGATATCAGTCAGCTACATTAAAGAATTATATTCCGCATTAAAGAATTATATTCAAATAAGCCATTGTTAAAACTTTTCTCATAGGCATAACAAAACTAACCTTATCAACAATATTCGGAATTGAGTTCCTCCCGATTCTAGGATATGCATTTAGGTTGCATCGGTTGTCCATGTTTCGCATTGCAACTTCCTGTAAACAAATTCAAACATTTCATTTAAACTATATATTTACAATAAAAAAGATCATTGAAAATTCAAGATCAATTTCATACTTTTGTTGATTCCATACTCCAATAGCTCACTAGTTCTACCCATTGATCAGGTTGCACATCTGGAGGTACAATAGCAAAGCGCTCTGGATCATCTTGAAAGGGTAAAAAGTACTTTCTCTTTAGTTCACACTTAAAATATTTCCATGCTTTGTTTAATTTTTTAAGAAAAATCTTCTTAAATCCGTCGGGTGCATTGGTGTTTGCCTGAAAAGAACACACAACTACTCATCAACTCACATATATTAAAGAATTTGAAATCATGAAAATGACAATGCTGACCTTAACATCTTTCCAAACAATTTCTAGGACTTCGTCTTCCATCCCATCCCATGAAGTCCAATATAAAGGAAACCATAAGCCATTTCTTGCAAAGTTTCCAAGTTGACTAGCTAACTTGGCAGCATTATCACCGATTGGATTACAATTTTTGTCCCAATCAATTATTTTCTTTCCCTGACCCCACCCATCCCATTCACGAGCCCGTCCTCTACCCTTCCTTTTTGTTGTAGAGTCACCATCTATATTATCTAGAGAGACAAAATAATAATTCTATTAATAAATCTAAAATTAGTTGCAGAAGACTGTTACACAGTGGACATTAGTAGCTTTGACATGGAGGGTTTCAACCATGACCTGTCATCAGTTGGGTCCCACTCAGTTTTAACGTTGGATTGCCAGATGGCAGAAGCTGATTGGATTAGTGAGGACTTGGGGAGTTCTTTTTGGGACATGGACGAACTGTGGCAATTTAGAAAGTAGAAATAACTGGACAGGTTCAGAGCTAGTGTAATGAAATGTAGAGGGTGAAACTACTCTTGTATGAATCCTAGTAAATTAAGCTTGTAAAGAACTTTGCTAATGAACTTATCTTTCTTCTTCACCCAATTTTTAATGCAACTCACCTTATAATCATGAAAAATAGTTGGTTGATGGCATGGCTTCTTGTTATCTTGTTATCAACAAAATCCTAGGAAAATTCGAAAAAAATCCTAAAATTCGGGTCAAACCCTAAATCAATCCAAAATTCATGTCAAAATCAAGAAAATCAAGAATGCTTACCCCAATAGATTGAGGTTTCATGGACTTGTGCTCCCTCTTGCCCGGATAAAACTCGGAAGGAGGCGTATTGAAATCATATTTTCGCTCGATTCGAACAAGCTCCTTCCTCCTCCTTCGAGCGGCCTCGGATATGTTCCTCCGTGTTTGCCTAGGCATTGGGTTCCCTTCCAAATCCATCCTAAATCGAAAGAAACAAAGGAATTGAAGGATTTTCGAAAATTCTCTCTCTCCTCTCTCTCTATTCCTCGGCAGCAGAAGGGTGACAATGGCGCTTTGCCCCTTTTTGAATCTGTTTAAACAATCTGGTGAAATCAGGATTGAAGCCGGGCGACCTCTTTTTCCATCACCTCATGCGGGGCGGCCTCTTTTTCTCTGAGCAGAAATTACATCTTTGCCCCTAGATTTTCCACTTGGGCATATAACTCCCGTTATTTCTTAACTAGAGTAACGCTGTTTCCCAAGTATATCCGTTATCTCAAAGAAGAATTAACTTTCCTCCCGAGTCGCCTCCGTTACTTCCGTTATAACGGAATAACGCTAGGTGAAATCCTCCGAATTGTCAAAAAACTTAAGCTACCTCTATCACAGATTGAGAAGTACGCTCAAGTTCTCCAAACTTAAGCTACCTCTATCTCGCAGATTGAGAAGTACGCTCAAGTTCTTCAAACTTAAGCTACCTCTATCACGGATTGAGAAGTACGCTCAAGTTCTTCAAACTTTAGCTACCTCTATCACGGATTGAGAGGTACGCTCAAGTTCTTCAAACTTTAGCTACCTCTATCACGGATTGAGAAGTACGCTCAAGTTCTTCAAACTTTAGCTACCTTTATCAAGGATTGAGAAGTACGCTCAAGTTCTTCAAACTTTAGCTACCTCTATCACGAATTGAGAAGTACGCTCAAGTTCTTCAAACTTAAGCTACCTCTATCACAGATTGAGAAGTACGCTCAAGTTCTTCAAACTTTAGCTACCTCTATCACGGATTGAGAAGTACGCTCAAGTTCTTCAAACATTAGCTACCTCTATCACGAATTGAGAAGTACGCTCAAGTTCTTCAAACTTTAGCTACCTCTATCACGGATTGAGAAGTACACTCAAGTTCTTCAAACTTTAGCTACCTCTATCACAGATTGAGAAGTACGCTCAAGTTCTTCAAACTTAAGCTACCTCTATCACGGATTGAGAAGTACGCTCAAGTTCTTCAAACTTTAGCTACCTCTATCACGGATTGAGAAGTACGCTCAAGTTTTTCAAACTTTTGCTACCTCTATCACGAATTGAGAAGTACACTAAAGTTCTTCAAACTTTAGCTACCTCTATCACGGATTGAGATGTAGGCTCAAGTTCTTCAAACTTTTGCTACCTCTATCACGGATTGAGAAGTACACTCAAGTTCTTCAAACTTTTGCTACCTCTATCACGGATTGAGAAGTACGCTCAAGTTCTTCAAACTTTAGCTACCTCTATCACGGATTGAGAAGTACGCTCAAGTTCTTCAAACTTTAGCTACCTCTATCACGGATTGAGAAGTATGCTCAAGTTCTTCAATTTTTAGCTACCTATCACGGATTGAGAAGTACGCTCAAGTTCTTCAAACTTTAGCTACCTCTATCACGGATTGAGAAGTACGCTCAAGTTCTCCAAACTTTAGCTACCTCTATTTTCTCGATAGCGACGTAAGCTTTAGTTTCTTCAGGTGACAACCTCCATTAGTTGTCAATCAGATGACAACCTCCATTAATTGTCAAAACCTCAAGGATCCTAGACATCGTTCCTAGCTATCTAGTGATGCTTGAACTACGACCAAGGCTTGATTCCTCCGGGATACGTAGGTAGCCTTTCATAAAAGGTCCAGCCATCCGACCACTTTGGTCACCCTGTTCCTTCGTCACTCCTCAGTGATGAAGTAGCCCCTCATAGAGGTCCAGATATCCGACCACATAAGTCAAATCTCTTCATCTAGCGTATCCCCAGTAGGATCAGTCACTTGACCTCCTAGGTCACTTTCCCTTCTATCTCTCCAGCAAGAGACCAGTCTCTCTTCGCTATTCCCCAGCGGATCTTATTCTGAACTACGGCCTGGCTTGATTCCTCCGGGATACGTAGGTAGCCTACTTTAGGTTCAACAAATTCGTCACATATGACACCCCCTTTTCCCAGTGGATTCCGAACTACGATTATGGCTTGATTCCCACTCGGGATACGTAGGTAGCCTCCCAAAGGTTCAGCCACTCGACCACCTTGGTCACCTAATCCGTCTCGGCATTCGCCAGATTGGATCCTTTTCTATCGACAACCCCACTCGCCCTGCAAGTGACGTTGTCGAGGGGCTTCTGTAAGTACCCAAATCTGGCTTAAGCCTTCCGGTTAAGTTTTCCGGCAACTCCCCGGACTTTCCTAAAGTTCAGGAGCAATTCGGGAATTGTTTCGAACCTTCCGAGGGGTGAAGGAATTACTTGGAATTAAAAAAAAAACGTTTTCCTCCGGTATAAATACCCTTCTAGAAGGCCACCTTGCATGATTCTAGAAAGGTGCTGAGTCATAATGGATAATGCCGCACGGCTGCATTAGGAAAGAACTCCTAGCCGCACGGCTTCATTAGCCATTCCCAGACTGCCTATAAATAGAGGCCTCCTCTACCCATTTTGTAAGACAGTTTCCAGCATTGAAACTCTGCCAAAATACCACTATGAAAATCCAGTGATCTGAGAGAGATAAAAACCACCTCCCTCCTCACCAAAACCTCCCAAAGTTGGTCCATTTCCTAGGCAAGCTTCAAAGAGCAAGAGGACACCACCATTGGTAACCTCTTTTACCCTTTACCTTGCATTATACTTGTTTTATGTGATATACTTGCTCCTTGCATTTACATATTGCTATATATTGCTTGGTATTTGGTACATTGTCATTAAAGATACTATCTTTAATTATGTAAATCATATATCCCCTTTTCCCTCATCACATAGGATCCATGGAGGATCCAACCCAAGGATGAACAAATAAGAGCTCATAAAAGGCTTGTTCTAGGGTGGATCTTTCACATGGTGATGTGAAAAGTAGCATCCCTTGCACTTAAACATCATCTTTACATATAAAGTTGCATCCTTTGCATCAAAAATGATATATTTGCATTTAAGTAGCACCCTTTGCTCTCAAAATGATATCTTTATGCATCCTTTGCACATAATATGCCATTTTCATACATAAAGTTGCATCCTTTACACTTAAAAATGTTTTCTTTACATTAAAGGTGCATCCTCTACACCTAAAACCTTTTTTTACAAAGGTTGCATCCTTTGCATTAAAGATCATTTCTTTAACGTCAAAAAGCATCCTTTGCACTCAAAATGTCATCTTTTCATTAAAAATGTCATTTTTATCCTAAACATGCATTCCCTAGTCCCCATTGGTATTTGGAGCATCTCTTGGAGCGAGATGGTGTAAAGGTACTATCTTTACATCATTTCTTCCACCTAAAGATACCATAATCCCTTTAGAAATGAATAAGCCTTGAACCCTATATCTCCGATTATCACTTGAGACGAGCATAGTAGTCCCTACACAAGCTCAATCGTCTCAAGGTGTAGGATTTATGGGCTAAGGTCATTCCTTTCTAAAGGACCTCACTCTTGGACCATAAAAGAGAGTCCTTCTCTCGATCACACATGACCCAAGGTCAAATAGTGATGATCACAAGTCCAAGATGAGGGCGAGATCAAAGTCCCGAACACATAAAAATCCAAGGAATCCCGAGCGATAACCAACTAAATGGTTTATACGTCTGGAAGACAACTTGGAACATCCCCCCCCCCTCTTTTCAACACATGCACACAAGAAAGCACACAAGCAATCACGAAAAATGGAATCTTGGGAGACTTGCTTCGGAAAGGCACCTTGGGTGAACGAAGATCCGTTCTTCCCAAGGGGTAACATAACCTCCGCACCCTAATTCCTTTTTTTCAAAGTTTTGAGGAAATCAAAATGGCGTGGCGACTCCATTTTTCAAATTAAACCGGATGTTTTCAAACTCAAGTGAATCCAAATGAAACACACAAAAAAAAAAGATTTTGGGCACCACATTCACAATGGGTTCCCCTGCTCTTATGGGTTTAGGCCTAGGGGTATGAGTCCTACCTCGGCCTGATCCTCCCCGGCCTCTTCCTCGGCCTCCGGATTGGGTCCCCTCATCAAAAGCGTCTATGATTCTCCCCGAAGTAGAGGGACCAGTAGGACGAGCAGAGTCAGCTCCTCTCCCGATCATAGCTGCACAATAAAAATAATAAGGGTCAAAATTTGGCCAAGGCATGATGAAAGGACGAGGAAGAGTATCCCTCATCGTCCTATTAACCAAAACCGAGGAGGGGTCCTTACCCAACAACGGAGGTCGCTCCAGGTGGTCGGACTTCAGATAGTACAAGTTGATATGATCAGTAAAACTGAAGAACAACACAATATTCGGGGTCTCAATGTCAAGTTGGTCAATCCTAAACCGACTAGGATATCTCACGTCGGTTCGAGGTGATTGGTACCCCGTCAATATCTCTCCGATATCATTAAGGGACAACATCATCCAAGGGCCGTCGGTCCATTTATAAATCCTAAGGTTTTTTGTGTGATAGCAGTAGAGGGCATTCAAGTTACTCCTCCAAATACGAGCCATTTCTAGATACGAGGAAGGCACGAGACAAACTCAAGAAATTGTTCAAGAAAAGCTTCAATCAAGAACAACAATGGCGGTTTTTGTACAAACCCAGCAAGAACACCAAAAAACCCAGAAATTACGAAGTACAAATGCAGAAATTAGTAAAGGGGAAGATTTATACCTTAATCGAAGGTTGAGGCAGAGAAACACGAACGAAATCAAGCAAATACCTCAGAAATTAAAGCACGAAACCAAGAAATAAAGAACACGATTTGCATTTTGAAGCTTGCTATTTCTCTCTCAAACTCTAAGGGTGATAAAAGATTGAAATTGAAATGGGTTTAATATTTTATACCCAAATCCGGAAACGGGTATGGGTCAAAACCGGGTAAAGGCGTCATCCTTTCCTCCGCATTAAATGAACTAGTGGGTTCCCAAGGCGAATGTCAGACGTTGTTCAACGTGCCCATCATTGCACGAATTAATCGGCAGAAAATGAAGTGCCACATGACACGTAAGAGCCCGTTCGTATTTGTTTAAGCTGAGGTAGAGCATCACTTCCTCCTCGGCATAGCCGAGCTAGGAAGTCGGGGGCCACTGAACGGTATAAACCGAGATACGAATGTGGATCCGTGGCCGGGCAAGGCCCAATGGATTGGGCCCAAAATATAATCCATTTAAATCTCAATTATGACAAAGGGAGTGGGCTTTCCCTACCTTTGTTCGTCGTGTTTCCTCGTCATTCCCACTATGTCGGCCTATACATAGAAGAGCGTATAATGACTGAGGCCTAACAGAATCGTATGCCGACGAGGCACAAATCTTATATACCGAGCAAGGCATCCAACAAGGCCGAGCAAGGCCTCCTTTGAAAACGAGGAGACCTCCTCAGTCTCCATATAATACAAGGAAATGGGCTTCCATATCCTTATTCTTCACTTCACCGGCATCAACCTAAGCCGACCAGGCCTGGTACGACGAAGAGCACGCCTCAAAGGCGCACGTGAAGATTGCTATTAATCAATCATACTCAAATAAGGAGTGTGAATAGTTATAATCATCTTAGGATTATAATCTTATCTCAAACGCTTTCTTATCCAACAAGGACTCTACTATACTATGCCTATATATACAAGCCATAATTCACATTATTTTGGTAATCTATCTTTTGACTCTAAACTCTTGTCAATTGATTTCTCTCTCTAAACACAAATACTTACTCTCACGCTGGAGGGCCTTCGCCGGTAAAGCCCCGGCTTAGTTTACGTGTTTGTTCATCTTTTTCAGGCTATTCAATCTTCCAAGATACAACCTGCCGCTGGATTTAGGCTGATCCAAACATTTTTAGCATCATCAATTATAATGTTATTAAATCGAAAGTTAGATTCATCATGAAAAACTTTATTTTGTTTATGCAGTAAGTCCTAAAGGGAGATGAATCATTACGTGAAATAATATTTGAATTATCAAAAGTTTATTCATTATAAATTTAATTAAATTAAATTAAAAACCAAAACATCTAATAAATAAATGTGCATATAATATCCCACGACCCTAATTCTAGGCACTATTTAGGTCACATGTTGAGCACGTGGGGGTGGGGTGCATTGCATTTCATTTTAAGTATTTTATGATAATTGAAATGTTATGGGTTTATTTTGATATTTTGATAACTTATGTGATATTTTAATAAATTAATTTTAATTATTTAATGTCTAATTGGAGCAAATAGGAATTGTTGTAGTAAATTTATAATATTGGAAATTTTAAATAAAAGCTTATCAAAGTACGGAGGTGCTTAAGTGTCAAAATTGAATCTTAAGGAAAGTTAGTTATGGAACTAAAACCTTGGAGGAGCTAAAGTGTAACTTGGGTTAATATATATCCTATTTTCTTTTTCATGGAAAGTTCATAAAAATTTTCTTCAGCCTGTTCCTCTGTTGCTTCAAGAAAGATCCCAACCTACGGTTACCTTCAATAAATCCCTATAAATCAAGCGTTGTTCCGTTCTTCAATCCGTTCATACCTAAATGTTCGGGAAGCCGAGTGGAGCATTTCTATCCGGATAAAGTTTTTCTTATTTTTTCTTATTTTGGTAAGTTATTATGGCTTTTTTCAATTATTGCTCATTCCATGTTTAATGTTGATATTATTGTGGTATAAATGGTTCTTGTTAATTTTGGTCATTTTTATTTGTTTTGGAATGAATAGAAAATAGATTTTTTGATACGTATATAAACTGTTGGTGAAATGGTTTGGTTTGAAGTGGAAAGGGGTCATATATATGTTGCATGGCAAGTTAGAATCAAATTTGTTTGGGTTTGATTGAGTTGGAAATGGCTGTGGTACTTTTGGTTTGGAGTGGGAATGAGTAGGAATACTGAAGTTTAGGTATGATATTGATGTTAAAGGTAAAAGGGTATGAACCAAAAGGGTATTGTTTTCCATGGCAGCTGATGTTTTAAGCTCAGGCCTGAATTCTGCTGAGGGGCACGACTCGTGCTCCCTATCACGAGTCGTCCCCATGCCTTTTCACTCGTAGAACTAGTCGTGCAATAAAATGCACTCGTGCTGGAATAAGGCACGAGTCATGCCCTGCTCTGTTCACTCTGTATCAGTTTCCAATCAATTAAAACCTAATCTACCTAATATATTTTTAACCCTTTTTTACTCTAATCCTAGTACAACATATGAGATTTACAATGATGTCTTAACTTGTCAAAAAGGATATGAGGAAGATGTTTAAATATTGTATTGAACATGGTTGAAAGGCATGATAGAAACTTAACCAAAGTTTTCAAAACTTGGTAAATCAATCTTGAACCTTTATAAAGGGTACTCAATGTTGTGTAATGAATATGTAGGGCTTGCTTGTGATACATTGTGCCCATACTTGGTTGCATATTCATGTTTTGTTTGTTCAAATAGTGTATGAAATATATGTCGCACTATTTTATTGGTTTGAACATGAGTACTAATACCATGTTGTTGCATTGATATCCCAAGTGTGGATTTATTTTCAAGTATCTATTATGTGCTTGAATGTGTTTCAATCAGCTGATGTTTAGGGGTATAATGGATTATGATCAATTATGAAAAATGTTCTATAAGGTGATCGAATTACATTATACCTGTGACTGTCCCCTTCTGTGGCCACAGATTGGGGTGATAGCTTATGTATTGAGCCAAAAGCATTTACAGATAGCTAGCATCTTATATGATTCTCTGAAAAATGAGTCTTATAAGATGTGAATATGCCCAAGCAGTTCACAAAAGAGTGGAGTTTTACTCCCACATTGTACGACATATTGTTCAGACGGGAAAGGTAAATTAAGGTTACATAATGTGTTTACCACTTTACCAATGTGTTGTGAGCAACCTTGTTATGTGTTGCATTTTATATGGCATCTTGTTGCATCATAATAGCTTATTGAGATTTATTCTCACCCCTTCTCCGTTTACTGTTTTAGATCGCGCTTAGACAGGTGGACCAAACCAGTGAGGTTGAGAAGGAGTTTGGACAGCATTCTTTTTGGATTGTCAGGGTATGTATATGTGTAGAGTTGGTTGGTTGGGAGTAGCTTTTGGGATATTACTCTTTTGGGGTGAAACTTGTATATTGAACAACTTTTGTAAAACAATTTCATTTGTGTTTATGTTGTAAATAAAAAGGTTGTTGTTTTCTTTCAAAGTTGGTTTTGTAAACTTATCTCCACGTGGAAAAGTGACTTGGTTCATATTGGTTATGAAAGTTTGTTTTTACTTTTTAAGTTAAACAAAAGTTTTTAAATTTAGGTGGTTTGTTTTAGTAAGGGGACCCTTCGCTCGGGGCACGAGCTAAGGTTCCGAGTTGGGGTGCCCACTGTTGGTATCAGAGCCCGGTTTAGAAGTCTAGGATAGATGTCTAGATTAAGGGGGAGTGTGTGATAACTGACGATGAGTGTGTGATAACTGACGATGGGTGTTTGATGCAGGGGTTTGTTCAATGGCAGGGAATGATGATGATCAACAAAGGACTCAAGGAAATGTTGGCAATGCTGAGGGAGGTAGAAATCAAAATGCAGAAATGATGAACCTGTTTAGAGTCTTCTTGCAAAATATGGCAACTCAGGGACAGGCTCAACATCAACCTGAGGGACGTCAAGGACATGGGTTAGAGAAGTTTGTGAAGATGACTCCACCGAGTTACAATGGGGATCCTGATCCGTTGAAGGTAGAAAGATGGTTAGAGGCGATGGACAAAATCTTTGCGGCAATGGAAAGTTCTGATGAAGAGAAGGTTAGATGTGCTGTTTTCAAGCTTGAAGGGCCAGCGGAGCACTTGTGGCAAATCTTGAAGGAAAGCTAGGAGCGGGATCATACGCCCCAGACTTGGGAGAATTTCACCCGGAGGTTCAAAGAACACTTTAATCCTATGATTACCCATGATAAGAAGGAAGTGGAGTTCTTGAGGCTAGAGCAAGGAACTATATCGGTGGCCCAATATTCGGCAAAGTTTACGGAGTTGGCTAGGTATTGCCCTCAATTGGTACCGGAGGAGGAAAGGAGAGTTTACCGGTTTGTGAAAGGTTTGAGATTGGAATTCCGGAAGCAACTGTTGACGCATGACTTTACAGATTATCAAGCAGCGGTAAATAGGGCGTACCAGATTGAAAATGACATTGAGGAGCACCGTGGCAAATCAGAAGGTAGTAGTGGAATCAAACCAAGGTTTCAAGGTCAAGGCTCTGGGCAGAATAGAGGACAGCCAAGGTCTTCAGTTCCAGGGAATGTACGAGGGGGAAATGTTACAGTTCCTACAACTCATCGAGTTTCAAGTCAGTTTGGTGTTGTTTGTAACTTTTGTAAGAAAGTGGGGCATTCTGAGGATCGGTGTTGGAGCAAGCAAGGTAAGTGCCTTGAGTGTGGAGCAGTGGGTCACTTTAGAAGGAATTGTCCAAGGTTGCAGCGGGGTCAAGCTTCAGGGAGTGGACAGCAAGGTGGCCAACCGAGGGGTGGTACGAAGCGAGATAATGAAGGGAAACCAAAGGAAAAGGTCCAAGGGTGAGTCTTTGCTTTGGGTCATGGAGAGGTAGATCCCACAACTGTCATTAAAGGTATATTACCTGTCTCAAGAGTCAAGGCTCGTATTCTTATAGATCCCGGTTCATCCCATTCTTATGTGGCATCGCATTTTGCATTCACTTTGCATAAACTGCCTAAGTTTTTGCCTTATGTGTTAGAGGCTTCTACTCCTATGGGAGAGTGCCTTGAATCTTCTTTGGTTTACCATGGTTGTGATGTGGTTATATGTGGGCATGTATTGCCAGTTGATTTGGTAGAGTTACCAATCCGTGATTTTGATGTTATTCTTGGCATGGATTGGTTGAGTAGTTGTTATGCATTGGTAGACTGTCGCAAGAAGCGAGTCTCCATTTCTATGCCTGATTTGCCTATGTTTGTGTTTGATGCGGATAAGTCCTTATTTGGTATTCATGTTATATCTGCATTAAAGGCTAGAAAATTGTTGTCTAAAGGGCGTGAAGGGTACTTGGCTTATGTGTTAGACTCCAGTAAGAAATCACCCGAGTTATCTCATGTTCCAGTTGTGAATGAATTCGTAGATGTGTTTTCAACTGAATATTCTATGCCTCCGGATAGGGAAGTGGAGCTTTGTATTGACTTAGTGCCAGGTACTTCACCAATATCCAAAGCACCTTATAGAATGGCATCGGCTGAGTTGAAAGAGTTGAAGATTCAGTTGCAAGAATTGTTAGATAGGGGCTTCATTCGTCCGAGTGTTTCACCCTGGGGAGCACCGATCTTGTTTGTAACGAAGAAAGATGGTACCTTGAGATTGTGCATTGACTACCGTTTGTTGAATCAAGCTACTATCAACAATAAATATCCCCTTCCGCACATTGATGATTTGTTCAATAAGCTTCAAGGTTCCGTGATTTACTCCGAGCTTGACTTGCGTAGCGAATACCATCAATTGAAGATCCGCCCGGATGACATCTCCAAGACAGCTTTCAGGATGAGGTATGGCCATTATGAATTCATGGTTATGCCTTTTGGATTGACAAATGCACCGACGGTATTTATGGATATGATGAATAGAATTTTCAAGCCTTATCTTGACAGTTTTGTTGTGGTCTTTATTGATGACATTCTTGTATATTCAAAGTCTCGGGAAGATCATGAGAAGCATTTGCGAATAGTGTTGTCTATCCTTCGTGAGAAGCAGCTGTACGCAAAGTTCAGCAAGTGTGAGCTTTGGCTCGAGCAGATTTCATTCTTGGGTCACGTGGTGTCCAGTTCGGGTATTGCCGTGGATCCTTCGAAGATTGAGGTCGTGGTCAACTGGAAATAGCCTTCGACAGTGACTGAAGTCCGTAGTTTTCTTGGGTTGACGGGGTACTACTGTGAGTACCCCGATCCAAACTCGCGACCCAATAAAAGTGCCTTTTACTCAATAAAAGTGCGCTAGGGAGCGGTTTGGTAAATTTCCGGTTCATTCTGAGACTTTCGGGAACTTTTTATAAGTTTCTCGCTACGAAAGGACCTAGAAAGAATTATTCAATTTGGGCCTTTAAGGAAGGGTCCAGATTTTGTCACTTAGCACGGTTCTAGAAGGAACTAATTTCAAAACAATAATAAATAAGAGGATTATCCTCATTTGTAAAGGAGGAGGACAACAGACACGAAAAAGAGATTTTCTCATTTTCTTTCTCACTAAGAAGATACTCAGTCTCTCTCTCTCACTTCTCTCTCTAGCCGGAATTACAGAGGGGCTCCTCCCCAATCGTCTTCTTCCTCCAACAATGACAATGGCGATCCTCCCCATTGTCGTTCCCTAAATCACCCTCCTCACCTAGTCTCTCCCTCGTCGGTCAATCCTTCTCCATGCAAACAAACACCGTCTCCCTCAAACCACTCGTCGGCCAAAATAATCGGTTTTCCTCACCAAATCTCTCTCGCCGGCGACCCAATCCCCACTTCTCTCCCCGGAATCATCTTCCTCACCTAGCTCTCTCCCTCTAAATCGGCCGGAGCAGCCATCACCGAGATCATCTCTCTCCCCCAAAAACCAGTTGGCCGGTGGTCTCCCTCACCTTCACCTGGCCTCTCACTCTCATTCCTCTCTCTAATCGTCTTCTAAACCACAAAAACAAAAACCGCAAAGGCCTTCTCCCTCATTCTCTCTCTAAACGGTTTTAGAGAGAGACTCTCTCTCTCTCTTTATACGCAAATCACCTCATCACCGGTCCTCTTCACTTCCAAATTAACCGGCGACCTCTGTTCCACCGCTCCACCAACAAACTCCGGCCATCTCATCCATCAGCCTCCGACCCCTGTTCAGGTCCTCCTTCGATTCTCTCTGTTCTCAGACATTCATTCAACACGCACTACACACGTATTTACAACTGTAAATATTCTCAATCTGAGGCTTCTCATCTGATTTCTGAAGCTGATTTGAAGCTCCTTATACCTAATGTGGTATAAGGATCATGGACACTACGAGGATAATCTCTAATCCCACTCTTCATTGCTCTTCTACTTAATCATCCCATTTCCCTGTTCTTCATTGGCAATATGTTAATCTGTATCTAGACTTGTGCTGTCTTGGTTTATGCTTGGGATGTTCATGTTCTGAATCCGGTGTTTTACATATACAATGGTTTGAGTTGTGTTATTTGTGATTAAAACATGAAGATGAGTGTGAATCATCTATATTCACACTCATCTGAGTGTTGATTCCTTCCCCGTGGTTTCTGATCCATATGCTTGAATCTTGATCATGCTTGTCTGAGTTAGGAGGTGATGGCCCATCATTCATATTTGGCCATCAACGCCATATGATCCTGATGTAGAACGAGATATTAATTATTTGCGTATCTTTTATTATTTTAATTGTATTTTCGGAATTAATATTAGTAGGATGATTAGAAGAGGTTTTAGAGTAGATTTAGGTAAGTTTTATTAGTTTTTGACTTATATTTGATTACTATATAGGTTAGGCATTATTTTAGGACTCTATTTCTTATTTTTCAAGCTTTATAGGCACTATAAAAATAGGCTTAAGTTGTAATCCGAATTTAGACTTTGATTAATAAAAAAATAGATTGCTTTTGCATCTTGTTAGGGTTTTTCCCTGTTGAAGGTGGATTCCTTCGAGAAGGTGGATTCCTTCTGCTGAAATCAAGATCTTCCTTAATTGGTTGATTTTGTCGGGGTTCTCATCATTGGTGTTTGCCTTGCAAAACCCTAGTTCGTGGATTCGATCTAGGTCAAACAATACGTTGATTCGGTTGTTTGCCTATCCGGTTACTTATTTTATTTTATTATTCCGCTGCGTTCATTCTATTTACATCAGTTGGTATCAGAGCAAGGTCAATCCTTGGAAGAGATGGCGGGAAACAACGGTGGCAACAACGCAGACAACCAAGCCGCGGTTATAGCGATCCTTGATCGTATGGAGCGACAAGCTACGGAGCGTGCAGCAATCCAAGATCGCCAACATGCTGAACTTTTGGAGGCTTTGCGCGGTTTGAGGGTTGAAGGCAATCGCGGGCACAGAGATGATCTTGATTTTGAACCGGAAGATCGAGGGGAGGGCCGCCGTCGAGCCCAACCGCCGGGTGGTGATAGACCCATGGAAGAAGATCTAATGAAGAAGATGGCCATTAATGGAGGTAATACTGCTGACACCTATGCTCTTCTTGTTAAAATTAATTATAATCTTGATCGAGCTCGACGAGAGGAAAATCAACGTCTTCAGTTGGCGCATCAATTGCTTGATTTGGAAGACGCAGAGGTCGAACAAACG
Source organism: Adenophora triphylla var. japonica (assembly GCA_022495995.1). Lineage (NCBI taxonomy): Eukaryota > Viridiplantae > Streptophyta > Magnoliopsida > Asterales > Campanulaceae > Adenophora > Adenophora triphylla. Next base: position 222,377 of record JAFEMH010003848.1, read on the forward strand.
GCCAAGCAAGAGTATAGGATGCAGATTGATATTAATGCTGACAAACTTGATTATTTGATAGAAGTAGTTATTCCAAGATTGGAGGCAAAACAATCTGCTGCAATTAGACGTATAGAAGAAGCCAAATCAACTCCAGATCCAAGCACTTTGAATGAAGATTTCAAGGGGGAAAAGGTTATGGATGAAGCCAACAAGAATCAAGATCCGAAAATTATAACTTTCGAAAGAATAGAGGTTAGTAATAATTTTATTTCTATGGTTGAAGATTCCGTTCCAAATCTTGAGGAAGAAGAAATTATTTGTGATCTAGAGGACGATTTGATTCATATAGAGGACGGGGAGGACGATCAACGAAAAGATGGGATTGATAGTCTTATTTTATATCCGGACAAAATTGATTTCCCTCAAATCTTGCACAAAGGGCAAATGTATTCAAAGTATTTATTCCGATGGTATGGTTCTTGTCAAAGATCGGACGAGGATTCGGGGCGAATCCTTTTTGAAGTGGGGGTATATGATGTAGAACGAGATATTAATTATTTGCGTATCTTTTATTATTTTAATTGTATTTTCGGAATTAATATTAGTAGGATGATTAGAAGAGGTTTTAGAGTAGATTTAGGTAAGTTTTATTAGTTTTTGACTTATATTTGATTACTATATAGGTTAGGCATTATTTTAGGACTCTATTTCTTATTTTTCAAGCTTTATAGGCACTATAAAAATAGGCTTAAGTTGTAATCCGAATTTAGACTTTGATTAATAAAAAAATAGATTGCTTTTGCATCTTGTTAGGGTTTTTCCCTGTTGAAGGTGGATTCCTTCGAGAAGGTGGATTCCTTCTGCTGAAATCAAGATCTTCCTTAATTGGTTGATTTTGTCGGGGTTCTCATCATTGGTGTTTGCCTTGCAAAACCCTAGTTCGTGGATTCGATCTAGGTCAAACAATACGTTGATTCGGTTGTTTGCCTATCCGGTTACTTATTTTATTTTATTATTCCGCTGCGTTCATTCTATTTACATCAGATCCTCCCACAATACTCATTTGTTACTGTCATTGCTTGAGTTAGGAAGTGAGGGTTCTTTAATTGTGACCCAAGAAATGTGGTCATTCACATTGGGTCACCAAAACCCCATGACCTTCCCATAATACTCTATCTCAGTCTCTTCATTGTTCTAGTTAGCTTCTCTTAACCTTAGAATAGTATTGGTGGCATGTTCACCCCCATTGTAGAGGCAATCTGACCAAGGATGTCATGTGTCGTCCAACATCCCTCTACTGAGGAAGTCCTGTGTCGGACGACATCCAAATCCCTGGACAGACTGTCTCAACCCATTGCCTTGTAATTCATTTTCATTAATTGTAAGTGGGATGTGGCCTCCCACAGTAAAAGTTTCACAAGTTGTAATCCCTCCTTTTTGATTAATAAAGCAAAGCATTAATATGCATTTTATTACATATATTGTCTCACACAATTGCACACACTTTGGATGTTTTGAATGTTGAACTTAGAAAGACTCGTCTACGGACGAGGCTTGTTTGGTGAACTCTCAAGTTCTTCCCAACACGTAACCTGACCCCCGGACCCAAATTCTCTTTAAAAAAGGTTTTTCAATGTTTTCCTTAAAAACGGCGTGGCGACTCCCAAGATAAATTTATTTTATTATTTATATTTTTTCGGCGAGCGTTCATTCAGTGGCGACTCCGCTGGGGACAAACTTTGAAAAACTTTTGTTTTTGAAAAAATGAAGACGATGCTTGGTATATAGGTGGAAACCATTAACCTTCCTGTATCGCTACCTAACCCGGGCTTGGGATAAATTGTGGTCTAACAATCCTACGTACCAGTATCATTCTTCTTCTTTTTTGAAAAAAAAAAAAGAGAAAAGTTTTTCTTAAGAGGGTCTAACTTTCTTTAAATCAACTTGGACAATTTCTTTATTCTCCTTGTGTGTGCATTGTGTCATTTTGTGTGCACATGTGGGCCTTGCCATGCTTCTATGCTCTATATGCTTTGGTATGTGACATTTTTGGGAGCCGGGGCTTCCCCCTTTGCTATTTTGCTCTTCCCGTTGATCAGAACAGGGCAGGATGATTTCGGACTACAGCTACTGGTAAATTTGGACATTTGGGGCAGTCCCATTTTGTCGTGCTTTGGACTCATTCTCTTGTTTTTTCCTTTTTGCATATTGCATAAAACAAAAACAAAAAAAAAACAAAAACAAAAAAATCTTTTACAAAAAAGCAAAAAATATTTTTTTAGAAGATACCTTCACACTACTCGCACGCTACCCGCACATAGAGTTAGAACCCGGGAGTGTACAGACGGCATCGCGGAAAGTGACGTGTTTCGCTAACGCTTGAGAGCCTAAAGTCCTCCTAGCCTGTGAGTCAGCCAACACTTGTCCGTGACACACTTTCTACCGTGATCGGTTGGTTTTTGGCCAATACTTTTCAAAACATTATTGTAAGTGCTCCAATTTGAGTTGTTAGTATTTTCGTTGGAAAATTAACGAAAGCCCTAACATTTCTAACAACTCCTAACATTTCTAACAAAGTGAGGGTAGATTAGGGATTGCCATTTAAAGATAAACCATGGAAAAGAATCAAAAAAGCAAAAGAAAGGTCAAAAACCCGAAATAGAAGTGGCTGGAACATTTTCTGGTTGCTTAATTTAAAAATTATTCTTCCTGTCTAAAGCCTGGAGCAGCATTTAATGAACAGTGCACGCCTACGAACCCATCCGTGCGGACATCTATGTAATTTAAGAGTGCCTATAAATTGAGCCCTTCAGTCACAGAAATAAGAAGGAACAACACATTTTACAACTGCACCTTGGCGAAAAATAGGGAGAAAACAGTGGGAATTCACTTGAATTGCCACCATTTTCTCTTGAATCTTTCCCAAATCCCACTCACTCAAAACACGTTCAAATCACTCTCATACATACACTAACCAAAACTCAAATCACCCCTTAGGAGGAGGATTAGAGAGAAAACATAGAGGACTTCATTGTTATCTACTTGTTTTCTCTTTGACCAACTCTAATCACAAACCCTAAACACATTCAAGCCTTGAATCCATTCAAACACAAAACACAAAGAAGATAGGTATAACCTCCTTCTCCTCACCCTAAAGTTCTCTCATCCATGCATGCATTTTCAAACTCCAAAATGTAGTTTGTTCATCTTCTTGCCCTAGATCCAAGAGGATCACCATGGAAGTTCATCTCCATGGATGATCCTCTACAAGGATCAACATTACTTTCAAAGTATTTTTACTTACTTGCAAACATGTTTTCAAAACCCTAAAAATCATTTTCATACATCAAATCTTCATTTTCAAGGATAAAATTCCCCTTCCCAAGCAAATGAAATGCTTAAGTCCTAATGTACCCTAAGGATGGCTTGATATATTAGATCACCACTAAAATGTCTAGTGACTACTAATCAAATCCTAAGGAAATGGGGACAAGCATGGATGCCAAACTCCTTTTAAAATCATGTTTTTCTTCATGGGGAAGTTGCTGTCCAGTAGCCTTTCTCTAAGACCTCTGTCCATGGTCTAATTTTTTGGACATACAGAAACTTGGAATTTGGTGTTGACTACAAAACACTTTTTGTAGCCAACATCCAGGATTTCCAGACATATTTTTACTTTATTTTTTGTGTGAGTAAAACTCCCTTTTTCAAATTATCTTTTAAAAGTCAGTTCCTCAGTCTCTGGAAATCCAGATTTCATATCTGAGATTTCCAGAAGGTTTTGGTCCACCAAATCATCTCCAAATGGGAAAGTTCTTTTACAGAAACCTTATTTAAGGTGTTTTGAACAACTTTCATTCTCGGACTTTCCCCAGATTCTGAGATTTTTAAGCCCTTAAACCCATTTTAAAATCAAATGTCCACTGCCTTTTTCATTCTGGCAGAAATGTTTTTCAACTTCAAAAAAATCTTTTGAGTACCAAAACTCAACCCAAAAATCATACCAAAAATCATGGGACTTGTTTAAAGTCTAATAAAGAGTTCCCAATTTTTACTTTTCAGTTTAAACTTATTTTGGCCAAAACACACACACACACACACACACAAATAATTTTTAATGCTTGAAAGACTCGTTTTACGAGGCATTCCGGGTGAACACTAACGTTCTTCCCGGAGCGTAACGTGACCTCCGAACCCAAATCTCTCATTCCGGGCATTTTTCAAAGTTTTGTCCCTTAAAATAAAAATGGCGTGGCAACTCCGTTTGATTTCAAAAATCGGGTACATCACAGTGGCGACTCCGCTGGGGACTAATAAGTTTTATCTTTTCAAAAAAAAAAAGGAGAAAAACTTTTGAGGGTCAAGCTTCCGTTTCGGCATTTGAAACCGTTTGTTGTGTGTCTGTTGGTTTTTCACATTTTCGTGTTGTTTTGGTCGCCTCGAAAAAAAAAAGTCAAAATTTTGACTATCGGACCCGTTGCCTTGAATTTTTGAATTATGTGCTTATGTGCTCATTTGCTTTCAAAAAAAAAAAAGATTTTCGAAAAAAAAATTTCAAAAAAAAAAGAAATTCAAAAAAAAAAAAGGTTTTCAAAAAAAAAATCATTTTGTGCATGCATCATACTTTTTAAGACACATGCGAAAATTTCTATTTTACTCAGAAAAAGAAGATAGACTGCTTGCACACTACGCGCACTTGGCCTTACACTGCACACTACGTCCTTAACCCGGGGAAATCCCTGTAGCGGCCCGTTTGGTCTTATTACGCCTCTCGGTGCAAGCACGGGACTACCCAAACATCCCATGGAGCCTCGTGTCGACCATGCACTTGTTTGTGACACACTTTGTCCGAGACCTGGTTGGTTTTTAGTCTGGTCTGTGTCATGCCCTGTCTGTGTATAGACCTTTCCTTTCAAGCCTTAGTCGGCATACCAAGTCAATATCTTTCGGGACCCTAATCAGTCGAAGTTCTGCCAGTTTTCCGTCACGGACTTTGACCAGATATTGACTGGCGCCTTGACTTTGACTGGCACAAATTATACACTGACTCCCAAAATGACACTGAGTCATCAAGGATTAACGATTATTCCATGCCTAATTACGGCCTAATTGACGACAAGTCAAGATCAATTGTGGACATTTATCAGTCCGAACCATGCCGACTTTTTGTCGAGCCCTCGGACATGATCTCGACTTTTGACGACAGCTTTGTCCGTAATTTACATTGAATGCTCGTTAAGACTAGATTACCCGCCAGACTTTTGGATCGTTTTTCTTTTCGGTCGGTGGGACCTGCTTGCCCTACGGAACCCTTGTTCGAGGTTACAGGTTGAGGGTCCGCAGGCGTAGTGATGGGGCCCACTGATCCAGGAATCAGAATAGTCTGCGAAAAAGAAGAGCAATCTTTTCCAACCGATTAGGTTAATAAAACATGTTTTAAGTAAACAAGAACAAATAACTGCATGTTGCATGAGCCCTAAGCCCAAACACCAACCTGTTTCGTTTTCCCGAGTCTGAACCACACCCTTTTGTACCTTCCATAGTAAGCAAAGTTTGGATCAAGACCCCGGGTCATCGTTTGCTCAGCTCAGTCATTCCGGAGTCAGATACTTCATCGATTTCCTCCTTCGCTTCAGCTCAAAGTTTCAGAATGGTCAACTCAGAGGAGAACGGTGGGGGACGTACAACTCCGAACCCCGAAAATCCGCAAAATGCCGAGCAGTGGAATCAGATGTTGGAACAGATAAGACAACATCAAGAGGCTCAGATCAGTCAGTTATTGGAAAGTATCATAACCCAGGGGCTAGTGATTGTTCGCAACCCTAATGGAACCTTTACGGTTGATACGGAGATTGGAGCTAATTGCCCTCCCGGGCATGCCAACTACCATCAAATGCCCTGTTCCCTTCCGTGTGGGACTACTAATGGGCCAAGCATCCCCCAGCCTATCACTCAGCCTACCTCTCGGCCTCATCGTATCAATCTTTGTCAACTTCCCTCCGGCACCTCTCAGTTTTCACCTTTGGGTTTCAATCGATGCGTTTTCGCCCGCAGCCTTGGAATGGGTCGGTTCGCTACTCCAAAACCTCGCCCGGCCCGGCCATCGGCCGGAATTGGTCGGTTCAAGACATCTCAGCCCCTACAGCTCGATACTCCTCAACAAGTCCTATCTAGGTCAACCTCGCCCCCTGCCTCTCGTGTCTCACCACCAGGATTGAATCGGTTGGCTTTCGCCCCACGCCTTGGAAGGGGCCGGCTTACTACTTCACAACATCACCGGTTCGGGTCATCATCTCGGAATGGGCCGGCCGCGACTTCTCAAGCCCAAATAGCTGACATGGCTCCGCAAGCCATTTTGGGACAGCCGCTTCTCGGGCTCCATGGTTAGGAGGAAGCCAGCCTTGCTTCCTCCAATTCTCGAAGCACACTTGCCCCTATGATACCGCAAGATCACATGGGCCACCGTGCTTTTATCACCACTTCATCAGGTTTACCGTATTCACAACATCCTCCAAGCTCTACCCCGCCCCTCCGGTTGGGAAGTCCGACAAGGTCAAATGCTCCTCATCAAATTCTCCACCAGGCTGTTACGCAAGCTGCTCCTGCTCAACAAGTACAGTATGCACATTACCCTGGTAGTCACGTTCCTCAATATGGTCAAGACACGTTCAATCCTACTGTTACGATGCCTCAAACCTCATGTCTTCAGCAGCCTTTTGGATCCGCACTCACTGCTCCCTGGTATCCAACCATTACGAGCCATATATCCTCATCTTCGGCAACTGCCAGGCCTTATGAGGAGGGTTACGGTCACGCTTTTAATGCTCAGACTGTCATCCCTCCCACCAGGGTACTTCCTACTGTGGTTTCATTTACTAATGCCAATCTTGTGGCAGGGTCGTGCAGTCCTAGCGTTCCTATTGACTCGCCCAATGGATTATTTGTAGAACTAATTAAGGAGATAAAAGAAAAGCCTGGCAACGAAAGTATCGACGATCGCTCGACTCGGGCCATCTCACCATACCAATCTTGTGTATCTGACACGAATGAGTTTTACCAAAAGTCAAATCTCGACGCTTACATCGATGGTTACATCAAAAGGGTTCGTGCACGGGGAAGCACTACGGGTCGGAACATGTCTCATCGCTATAAACCTTACCCTTCCAACACGGCTGCAACATCCATCAAAGGAAATAAGGCATTGTGTACAATTGACGGCATCCAAAAGCAACCAAGAAATGGTGGTCCTCTAAGGCAACGAGAACACTTTGATGATTTTGGGATGCCCATGGGCTTAATTTTCAAGGGTTTAGTAAAGGAAGGCCTTTTGGAGCCTCTCAAGGACTACCATCCAAGGAGCTCAAATGCACCCCTCGACATGAGTAAGCACTGTGCCTTCCATGATCATTATGGCCACATGACCGACGACTGCACAGTATTGAAGAGAGCAGTTCAAGGGTTAATCGAAACAGGCAAGCTTGAGCGCCCCAATGGACCAAAACCGGTAAACCCTGTTCAGAATGGTGACCAAGTCAATGACCAAATCTCGAATCAAAGAGCACTAAGAGTTCATTCTCCCCCAAAGGAGAAACCACATCCTGAGGGTTTGGATGTTCCCTTAAGCAAAGTTTTAAATAGCTTGCTAAAGCAGGGTCTCCTCGAACCCATGAGAAACTATCAGCCCAAGGATCCCAAAATCCCTTTGGATACCACTAAGCATTGTGCTTTCCACCAGTATCACGGTCATATAACCGACAACTGCACAGCTTTGAGAAAGGCAATTCAGGGGTTAATTAAGAAGGGCAAACTCGAGCGCCTCAGTGATCTCAACCGTGCCAATGATCATTTCCCAAACAACACGAGTGTAAACATGATTGGGTTTTATGATTCAAGCTCCAAGCCAGATGATTTAGTCGCAATAAATGTGGAGAATGGCTGGTTTGACTGCAACAAGCATGTGACCATGGCAAAGCCGGATTCGGTGAAATGCTTTGAACTCTCGCCCTCCGATAAGTTCACGACTGACGCCAAGATGATAACAATCTAATGGCAGAAAAGGCAACCGTCAGGGCCGGTGAGAGAGGAATTCCTGAAGTTACCAAAGGCGAGCATAGTCTGTCATAGCTTCATGAGGAATCTTCCTAAAGTGAAGGGTAGAGACATGGTCCAACAACAAAGAGTAGCTAGACTAGGGGCTACCCATCCTTTAATATTAAAACAGTCTTTTGGTCAACCTTTGTAGGTTCTAGTACTTTCTTCGTTCAATCAAGTCCTCCTTGGACATTGTAGTTAATCTTAAATTTTCTATAAATGAAGTCTTTTTCTTTTCTTGCTAGACTTGAGACATTATTTGCACACCTACATTACATTTAATGAAATGGTTTTATTTTAAATGATCGCTCGCATTGCTCAACAAATAATCTCTGAAAATGATTAAGATTTTAATTAATTGGTGCGAGAAAGTCAACTAATGCCCTCCCTATGCACTTCCCTTACCTCAAAAAGGCCTCCATCAGCCATACACTTTCCAAAACATGTCCCCATCATCACCTTGACCAAGTCAACAACGGCGGCAACATCAAAGAACAACAAAAGGTCACTCAACATCGGAAGATTGACCCCATGTCGACAAAAAAAAAACAACGGGGGCTTGCCTTCGCCTCACGTGCCTCAAGAAAGTTCGAGCAGAGGCTTGCCTTCGTCCTCAAGTGCTTAAAAAAAAGAGCTCAAGCAAAAGCTTCAAATAAAAAAAAAAAGCAAAAGCTTAAAAAAAAATGGGGCCAAGGACCCAGCACCGCCGATCAGAGGCTTGACATATGGGCAAAATTAAAGCCCGAAGAATGGAAGTTGTCGACAACAAGGGAGCAGTTAAAACAACGGCAAAAACATATCATAAGCCCTTAAGCTGCATCCAAAAAATATTTCTCCCCCGATGTAAGTACCCAAATCTGGCTCATGCCTTCCGGTTAATTTTCCCGACATTTCGGTAAGTTTCCCGGTAATTCCCCGGACCTTCCTAGTGTTCCGGAAATGTCCTAGAGCAGTCCCAAATTAAAATTAAGGGCTGAAGGGAGCCTTCCTAATTAAGAAACACGTTTTTCTTAATTAGGGAGAAGCTTCTAGAATAATGCCACCTTGCATGGTTCTAGAATGCTGAGTCACAATGGATAAGACCGCACGGCCTCATTTGCAAAGGGCCTGCAGCCGCACGGCTTCATTAGCCTTATCCAGACTGCCTATAAATAGAGCCCTCCTCTACCCATTTCAACACACACAATATATGAGAAAAATACACAATACACTCTGAAATACGTGAAGAAATTGCTGGGAATTCAAGAAGAAGAAGAAGGAAGGCCAAGAAGCTACATCCCTCCTCCTTGAAGACCAAAGATCGACCTCTCCTCCTAGCTCCGTCCCGAGAAGCAAAGGAAGTCATTGGTAACCTCGCACGCCCTATCCTTGCATCCTAATTGCTTTATAAATTGCTCATTGCATTGTCTTTATATTGCTTGGGACTTGGTAGCTTAAAGATCACATCTTTATCATCCCCTTCCCTTTTTTGCATGCATTAAGACCTCATTTGTCATAAAAATGTAGTCTTTTTTCATAAAGGTGCATCCTTTGCACCTAAAATCCTTATTTTTCAATAAAAATGTTATCTTTATGCATCATTTGCATATAAAGATCAAATCTTTTTCAATAAAAATGCATCCTTTGCATCAAAACCCTTTTTTCAATGCATCATTTGCATAAAAATCCTATCTTTATGCATCATTTGCATAAAGATCATTTCTTTCAATCAAAAAGCATCATTTGCTAAAACCAAAATGTCATCTTTTCATTAAAGAGTCATTTTTCATCATGCATTCCCCTTTTCCCCTAACCTTGGAACGGACCGGTGTAAAAGTTCTCATCTTTGCATCGTTCCTTCCATTAAAGGTTCATAATTTCTTTAGGAAAAGGATAACCTTGAACCCTATATCTCCGATTATCGCTTAAGAATGAGTATGAAGCCTCTATACGAGCTCGACCGTCTTAAAGCGTAGGATTGATGGGCTAAGGACATTCCTTCCTAAAGAACCTCATCTTTGACCAAAAGAGAGTCATACTCTCGATCACGCAAGTCCCGAGGGTCCCGAGGTTAAAATGCGATGATCACAAGTCAATAGATGAGGACGGGATCACAATCCCAAATACATAAATTCCAAGGAATCCCGAGCGACAACCAACAAATGGTTTGTACGTCCGGAAGACGACTTGGGACATTCCCCCCCTTTTTATCTTTCAAACACATGCACACAAAGAAAGCACGCAAGCAAACACGATTAATGAAATCTCGGGAGACTTGCTCCGGCAAGGCACTTTGGGTGAACGCCAAACGTTCTTCCCAAGGGGTAACTTAACCTCCGAACCCATAAAACCTTTTTTTCAAAGTTTTGAGGTAATCAAAATGGCGTGGCGACTCCGTTTTTTTCAAATAACTCGGATGTCTTCAAACTCGCGTGAATTCCAATAAACAAAAATTTTGGGCACACATTCACAGTTTGGCGACTCCGCTGGGGATCTCCCAAAGGAGAAAAGCTTTATTTTCAAAACAAAAGTCGATACTTGGTATATAGGTGGACCCCACTTACCCTTCCTGTATCGCTCCCTAACCCGGGGCTTGGGATAACAAGGTGGTTTAACAATCCCACGTACCAGTATCCCTTTTTCGAAAAAAAATAATTTTGAAAAAAATAGAAGAAAGCTTTTCCCTTTGAGCGGGTTAAACTCCCATCGTCGATTTCATTAATCGTGTTTGCTTTCCTTACCATGCATTGCATCATTTGCATCTTGGAATCTGTGCATACCTTCGAACGGGAAACAACCCGAAAAATATAGCAAAAGGAGTGGAACCTGGAAAATTGATCCATGCAGTCGTACGGCTAATCCTCATAGGATTCTGACCATACGACCTCAGTGACAATTCCACCAGGAAAAATCATGGTTAATCCTCGGGCAAGCCCTAGCACTTGGGGCTACTCACTCCATGACTGACTGGGCTCCTTAAAATTTACGTGCTTACGTGTTGCATTTTCCCCGTCCCGAAAATCATTCCTTTAAAACACATTTATGAAAATCTCGTTTTAACTCAAAAGGAACATTTTTAGGAGACCGCACACTACGCGCACCCGATATATCCCGTACACTTTTGCACGCACGTCCTTCAAACCCGAGGGTGGTTCCAGTGCAGCCACGGACAGCCTTTACGATGCTCCCTGGCGCGCACGGAATCATCCCAACCTCCCCATGGCAAACAAATGTCGACCAATGCACAGTCCGTGTCACACGTTTCAAAAAACCGTGACTTTTGGTTGGTTTTTGGTCTAGTCCGTGTCATATAGCCCAGTTGCATACCCACGTAAAGGTCAAAGCCTTAGCTCATAACGGAAGCCAAGATTTTCGCTCAAGCGAAATTCTGCCGAAATTCCGACAAGGAAAAATCGGTGGGATCTTGACTCCGACATTGACTATTGACCTTGACCCGCACGAAATGCGTAAGATTCAAGACCAAGTCTTTGCCAAAAATCAAAAGATCTTTCGCTCAAGCGAAGCTCTGCCAAAATTCCGACAAGGAAAAATTGGCAAGATCTTGACCGGTATTGACTTCGATTCCGACTCACGCACCGTGTATGCAACGAAGTTCAATGTGACATTGTGTCATCCGGCTTTTGCCGCCCGACCCATGCCTATTATATTCTCGGACATTACCGAAAGTCAAAACCGTCATTCGCTCAAGCGAAACTCGCCAAAGATCCGTCAAGGCAGAGACGAGACTTTCCCGGTATTGCCTTGACTATAATCCGCATCGCTCGTGCGTTGAAAGGTCCTATGACCCGCTAGACCCGATAGGAGCGTTCTTTACTCTCGGTCGGTGGGATCCGCGTGCCCTATAGGACCTCGCCCGGGCCGCCCACCCCGGGAGGTCGAAATACTGTGGAATACGAGGGGCTTATAGACGTAGTGACGGAACCCACTGATCCAGATCTAGTGTAGTTACGAAAAGAAGGGCAAAACCCCTTTTCCAACCAAATAGATATTAATAAAAGACACCGTTTTAAGTAAACTTGAAGATTCTAATTTGCATATTGCCCGAGCCTTCAGCCTCTAAACACCTACCCCGAGTCTAAACCTTTTCCTATCCCTTTCCCGCAGCCGAGAAAGAAGTGGGTGAGAACACCGGCCGCCGACTTGTTAGCGCGTAATCCTCAAACAGCTTCGCGTAATCCTCGCCTCGCTCGAGAGTCGAATGACCGATTTGATGTAAAACAGCTTGATCTTGGTTTGGGAAATCGAATGACTAGGGAAGAAGAGTTAACCTTAGCCCCGGAAAACAATCGTAAGGCCCATGAGGAACAAGAAGCCACGCTCATTGAAGCGCTTCGTCGTCATGGAGTTCAAATAGTGGTCGAGCCCAATCGGTTCCTTGGTGATGATAGAAGATGAGCCTCCGTAGCAGCCATCTCAGCTCCATCAACCTATAACCAATGCCCTCCTCCATCCTCATACGATCCCTTATCCAGGATTACCCCTCTTCAGTCCTTTCCAACATCTCAAGCCATCAGGATCCCAACACCCTCACCTCCTCAAATGAGACCTAGCTTTGTCCCCGGACTCACATTGAAAGCTACATTCTTGCCATGAGAGCCAAAGATTGTACACAGCAACAAATGGCCGATCATTTTCAGTTGTCATTAAAAGGTTCAGCTCTTAGGTGGTTCCTGCATGTGAAACCAGAGGCCCGAGCTACTTGGGACCAGATCAAGGAAGCGTTCCTAGAAAAGTATTAAGGCCAATTTGAATTGGGAAAACCAGTGAATGACCTACGTGGTACCCTACAACGCTCGAGATGAGCCAAGAAGTGAATTCTACAAGAGATGGAATTGGAAGCTCATGAAATGATGGCCCCGCTCAATGAAGAGGAACAGATGGAGATCTTCCAATCTTGCTTGAAACCTCAACTAAGAGTTCAAATTGGCAGTTACTACTATCCTGACCTTCGGGCAATGGTAAATGCCGGCACCAAGTTTGAGAATGCCTTCAATATGGCCCCGGCCACAGAATGTACCAATTCTTACCGCTACAAAGCACCGGTGTCAAATGCCCCACCGTCACCGTAAAAGGAAAAGAAGTGATTGGCGCTGTTAATTACATTCGTAATGAGAAAGCGGGACGTAATGCAGCCAAGCCGCCGCAAAGCCAAAGCTCCCTTTCTATACCGCTGAAGATTTCGAATGCCACTAGAAAAGGTCTTCGACGGTTTGGTAGCCCAAGGACTCATCGTACCATTGGAAAACCGGAAACCCAGAACCCCGCATCGAATGGACGAGACCAAACACTGTCGCTTTCACAATTATCATGGCCATAACACTAATGATTGCACCTACCTGAAGCTCCTGATCTCTCGCCTAGTTGAAGAAGGCAAGTTAGAACCACCTCGGGGTCCCAACGTGGTCAAGAATCCTCTTCCTGCTAACAATCGAGTCAACATGATTGAGTTCGGAGGAACAAATGGAAATGGTTTTGGAAATCCAGAGGTCATGGATATTCTGAAATTCAATGTTCCTTATGCTGAATTACAAGGGAAATGGAAAGATTTGATTAATGCCGCCGCCATGGAGGGACAGTTTGGACCCATAGTCGGAACTGATTTCGTTAATGTTGTCAGAGCTCGGCCTCTTTTCTACGACATCGAACCAGTAACCATGGTCAAGATTACAGAAGAAAGGCTCACTTATGAAGACTGCGAGTTTGAAGTAAAACAAGCCATGTTAATGAAAGTCTCTTCAGAACCCTTCATTACCCATGATGAGCATAATGTGTTTGTAATGGCTCTTACTACTCCCGAGGATCATTCCCAACCCCCTGTTTGGGAAAAGGTAGAGAAGAGAAGAGTAAGCCAAGACTTTTGGGATGAGAATTATCTCGATCTTTGATGTCGAGCCATGCCCGGCCCCGGAGGTGGCCTGAATGGATGAAGTTAAGATCGGAGATTGGAGATTCTGCCGAGTACTTCCTATGGAATTGGTGTCAACAAAGGCAATAATTATCCGCAGAGTGCACAATCAAATGACAACGCCGACAAGACTGCTACTCCCTGTGGCAACAAAGAAGAAGGAGTGAGATCCCGGTCCCAACCCTTGTCAAGTCCCCCTCGAGTCAATAAGTAGTGTAGGTCCAGAGTCTCGTGTTGTCTTTTCGCTGAGTCAGAATCTTCGACCTACCCTCGTAGTCATCCGAAGGCCTCACGCCCGAGGATATGAAAATGTAATCGATGTCATCTTTCCCTTATTTTGAATGAAATGACAAATCTTTCTCGATTATCCTCTTATTGCCAACTTAACAAATGATAAATTAACTCAAAGCTTAACAACGCTTAATAATGAATCATTTGAACAAGATGCAAACACACTAAACGAACAATACATTAAAGAAATCTTTAAGGTGTTTCGAAAAAGAGGAAAACCGGGCCTAAGCCGCCGAGGAGGTTTTGATAAGTGTGAACTTGGGTACTATTGATGAACCTAAAGAGACACAGATTGGAAGCTTCTTCCAGGGGGTTGAAAGGGACAGATCGAGCCGCTCGGAGAATACGTCGACGTGTTTGCATGGTCATACAAGGATATGCCGGGTTCGATAGTAGAGCACGAGAGAGCACGAATCCCTCTAGCACCGATGCTAAGCCGAAAGATCAAGATCCGGAATGGTCTCTACAGTCAAAGAAGAAATTGAGAAGCTACCGCGGGTAGGGTTCATCGAGTTATTGAATACCCGACATGGTTGTCCAACATCGTGACCGTAACCAAGGCCACGGGAAGGTGCGCCTGTGTGGATTTCCGAGATCCGAACAAGGCCACCCAAAGACGACTACCCTCTCGCTAAACATAGACATCCTGGTGGACTCCATCGCCAATCTACGAAGTCAAATCCTTCGTTGATGGTTTTGCAAAGGCTACAACCGGATCAAGATGGCCGAGGAAGACCAAGAAAAGACAAATCTTCACCACACCATGGGAACTCTACCGTTATACGAGTAATGCCATTCGGGCTCAAGAATGCGGGGCTACTTACCAAAGGCAGCGACCGCGCTTTTTCATGACATGATCCACAAGGAGATTGAGGTCTACGTAGATGACATGATAATCCACTCCAAAGGAGAAGGTGGGCGAGACTTTGTTGACCTACGAAAATTCTTTGAGAGGCCGAGACAAAGATTCCATGAGACTAAACCCCGCCAAATGCACCTTCGGAGTGACAAGGGGAAAAGTGCTTGGGCATATGGTCACTGAGCGAGGTATAGAAGTTGACCCCCGAAAGATCAAAGCCATCATGGATATGAGGCCACCTCAAACCTGCAGAAAGTCAAGAGCTTCACGGGTAAATTGCGACATCAACCGCTTCGTCAATCGCTGACCACTATGTGCGAGCCCATCTTCAAGCTCATGAAGAAGAATGTGGACACTGCACGGACCGAAGAATGCCAAGATGCCTTTGACCGCATCAAGGCATACTTAGTGCATCCCCGTACTATGCCCCCACATAGACAAGCCTCTTCGCTCTATCTCTCACCGCTACTGCAACACGGCAACTGGGGCTATGCTTGCTCAGAGAAGAAAGACTCTCGGGTGGAAAATGCCATTTACTTTGTCACCTGAAGCTACAGGAGTGAGCTCAATTACTTCATGTGAAAAG
The DNA here is from genome assembly GCA_022495995.1 of Adenophora triphylla var. japonica. Taxonomy (NCBI): domain Eukaryota; kingdom Viridiplantae; phylum Streptophyta; class Magnoliopsida; order Asterales; family Campanulaceae; genus Adenophora; species Adenophora triphylla. Next base: position 238,091 of record JAFEMH010003848.1, read on the forward strand.
ACTTGTGCAGGATCTGTCCGGGTAGTCGGCAAGTTGAAGCATTATATGCAAGCCCACCACCGTGAACTTGGTCTCGAAAATGGACCCCATCAAGTACATCTTTGACAAGCCTTCCCTCTCGATGCGTTTAGCGAAGTGGTCCTTCTTCTTGGCGTAGTACGACATCAACTATGTGACCAGAAGGCCATCAAGGGTCAAGCATTGTCGATCACCCGGCGAATTTCCCAAAAGATAATGAAGACAAAGGGCCCGAACCCCAATTTCCAGATGAAGGGATCTTTGCAGCTTGAGCTCGAAAATAGATGGCGATTGTTCTTTGACTGAGCCGCTAACAAAAAGAGGAAATGGTGTAGGAATGCTATTGGTCGATCCGAAAGATGAGCATACCCCCATAGCCCTCAAGTTGAATTTTCCCGCCACGAACAATATCGCCGAGTATGAAGCCTCGCATTGCCGGGTTTGGAGGCCGCCTTAGAAAGAAATGTCAAGGAGCTCGAAGTTTACTGAGACTCACTCGATCATCAACCAAGTCTCCAACAAGTGGAAGACTCATGACCCTAATCTGCAACGGTATCATGCCCATATGGAGGAGTTGGATTGGACAGCCGTAGAAGTGACTTTCCACTACTTGCCGAGGGAAAAGAACAGATTCGCAGATGCCCTAGCTACTCTAGCTTCATTGGTAGAGATCCCCGAGGGAAAAGCCATAAAGCCCTTCAGAGTGGGTAGAAGAGAAGCCCCACCTTCTCGTTGTGAAGTGGACCTGGGACCCGAGCCTATAAAGGAACCTTGGTACAATCCGTATTTACCAATTCCTCAAAGACGGAGAGTCAACTTTCGTGAGACGAAAAGGTAGACCGAAAGAAGGTATCGAGCCAAGAGCTTACAAGCCCTGAAAAGGTTGGCTTCTCATTATGTCATTCTAGGAGGCAACCTATACAAGAAGCGGTATCAAGGACCACTCCTCTTATGTGTCACTCAAGAAAGAGCCAGAGTTGATGACCGAAGTCCACAATGGTCCCCGCGGTCCTCACATGAATGCCGAGCCCCGATGCAAGTGATCCTCGAATGGGTTACTACTGGATCTCCATGGAGACAGATCGCATTCAAGACGTCCAACTCCCGACAAATGCCGCCGGTTTGCCAACCTCAACCATCTCCCGCCTCATGACTGCATCGCATGACGACTCCTTGGCCGTTTGCAACTTGGGGCATTGACGTGATAGGGAAAATATCCCCGGGGAAGCAATGGGCATGAGTTCGTGTTGGTAGCCATCGACTACTTCACCAAGTGGGTAGAGGCTAAGTCCTACAAGGTCCTCACTTCCGTAAAAGTGGCCCTCATCAAAGAAAACATAATGTGCGCATATGGGGTGCCCAACGAGATCATTTCGATAATGGGTCACACTTTTGAAGGGGGAAGACTCGCGATAGACTCGGTCGTCGTAATTCCCGTAGATTACTCGCCACAAGTCGTCCGTCCGCATGCATCTGCACTAAATGGAAGCCGAAGTGGAAGGACCGCTAATAAAACACCCTTCTCAGCGGGATCATCTCGGAAGATGGCCCATCAGAGTGGTCGTGATTGGCCCGAAAAGCCGCACCTCTAGCACTCTCTGGCCATACAGTAACGTGCACGTCGGAACAGCCACAGGAGAAACTCCTTTTCGCTTACTAACTTACGGGATGGAAGCTAAGGTTACGCGGTGGAGTTGGAAATCCCGTCATTAAGGGTCCTCACCCGGAAAACAAAGTTGTCAATGAAGTGGAGATGGTTGCGTAGGCATAATGAAAGTTAGCCCCCGCTGACGCAGGGAGAGAAGGCTAAAAGCCATGGGCTGAACACACCCGGAGGTCTACCAGGAGTGCGAATGGCGGTGAGCGTTTGATAAAAAGGTCAAGGCCGGAGAGCGGCATCAAAGAAGGCGAACTTAGTCTTCGAAAGTAAAAGCCCCCTACCGTAGAGCAACCCCACGGGAAAATGGGAACCGCGTCCGGGATCGGCCCTTATGTGGTGCAGTAAGATACCGTCAGGAGGAGCAAATTGAAGCTTGCCGAGACTTGGATGGGAAAATCTCCTGTTGTCCACCCAAATAACGGTGATAAACTCCTAATCGCATACTATGATCTCATAAAAAAAAAAAAAAAAAAAAAAAAAAGTGCAAAAAGAGTACATACCCGGCTAATTAGGCCGAAACCCCAAAAGAGGGCGGTCTAGTGCAAAAGACAGGGCTGCATCATAAAAAAAATATATAAAAAAATATATAAAAGAAAAAAAAAGAAAAAAAAAAAAAAAAGAAGAAAAAATCTTAGTGCAAAAAGAGTAATGCCCAAACTAGGCCGAAAACCCCAAAAAGGGCGGTCTAGGCAAAAACAGTACGCACATAAAAATTTGGTTCACCGTAATGAACTACGTAGGACTCGAGCCCCTTAGCCTTTCTTGTAAAAGGGGAACGTAGGGCAAATATATATATGGTCTAGGTCTAAACGATAAGAAAGGACAATCCAAGCTTCCATTGAAGTGCGTCCTAAATAATAAAGGGTATTTCTGGTTTTCATAAACGGGTCCCAATCAATAAAGACATTTGAATTTCCATGAAATGTGTCTTGATTTGAATTTTTGAAGATAATATGCTCTTGCTTCATTACAAGTTAAAAACTTCTTGATTTTAGAGTCTCAAGCCATCGGTCTACCTCTTAACTTTCTGGCTAACCTCGCTAAAAAGATCTAAAAATACAATAAAATGCCTAAATAAACTAATAATGTTGTTTGGCAAATGGCAATAAGAGGATCCTTGAGAAAAGACTTGTCGCTGTACATTATTCGTAGTCTTCTTCGCCTTTCTTCACTTTTCCTCTCGACCTCGTATCGATCTCTAACTTCCTTTTCTTCTCAATAATGTTTCTGGTATCCCTCATCCCGAATTCTCCGAGTATCCCTCACCTTGGAGCCTCTACCAACCCTTCTCTGCCTGTGTCAATGAGTGCTCTCTCTATCCGAAAGCACCGAGTCCGCACCTCCTCCTCTCCGAGCCTCGGCCAAAGGGAGCGACCTCTGACAATCTCTCTTTGTACTGAGCCTCCATATCTACGACCAAGTTCACTCCTGATCAGTTATGGCAATCTCGCCTTAGCCTCGGTCTCCCTCGTAGTCCCTACTCAAGTCACGATCGCTACTGTACCTCAATAAAGCCTCTCGACGCTCTATCCCTCCAAGATAACCCCGAAGTCGCTCCCATCCTCCCTCTCGTACTCACCCAAGTACTTGACAAGGTTGGTCAAGACGGTGCTCTTTCCCCGCTTCAAGATAATACCCCTTGAAGTGGGAAAGCAAGATGTGTCCAAGCCCCTACTCGAGAAGAAAGAGAAGCCTCGGCCGGATCTCTCATATCCAATGACACCACCTCCACATGGTCCTATGTCCTCCCCCAATCACTTTCAATGGCTCCCGTAAAGCCCCAAACCGCCCTTTGGATACTAAGCAGTGGTAATGTAGAAGGATGACTCGGCGAGAATCCTCGGAACCCTCACAAAGCATAAAGACTCCCGGAAATATCCTCCTCGGTCTGGGCAACCTCCAAAGGTGGTATCCACCAACGGGATGTCCGAAGTGGATAGCCTAGCCATCATCGCCTCCTGGGCCTACCCACCGTTCCCGCTTTGCGCCCAGGCGCGCACCTCTCCGAGAAATCACCCAAAGCGGCACCGGAAGCTCCGCAAAGCCCTGTGCAAAGCCCCGAGCCTCTCCCCGTGCTTGAGCCTGCACAGAGTCAAACATAGTTCCGGACTCCCGGACCTCATGAAAGCGGTCTCCCAGAGCCATCCTGTGAAATCCCATGAAATGTCTCTCCCCAGGAAACCAATGGGCCGACAATATCCTTTCCCGACTTCGCAGCCGGTCTCGACCATGTCCAAGAGGGCCACTATGCATAACGTAGTCCCCGCAGACTCGAAGAAGGAACAAGAATTGCAGAATACGCCAGAGAATGAAAGCATCAATAGCTACCGCGGTCGCAGCCCCATTGGTCACGGGAGACCCAAACTCTGCCCGGGATATCGAAAGGTCAATCCTATCCCGGGGCTATCATCATCCTCATCACTCTCTCCCCAAAGGAATGCAACTTAAAAGATGATGCAAGCTTCTTTTACTCGTCACCGGCACGCTCTCCGATCAGCGGAATAGATATAGCCTC